>JABASI010003542.1:0-16211 GCA_019776505.1 Tomocerus nigrus
AAAGTTAATATTAGTATTTTGTGGGTTAATAAATACTGATAGTCAAATAAATGCTGTGCGAATGGGACCATTAGAGAGACAAGTGCACCGTTAGAAATGAGGCGACCGTACGCAATTTTATGCACAATTCCCATAATAATATGTAACCACATATTTATTTGAAATGAAAGAGAAATTAAATTCCTACTCCTCCTCAGTCTTAAAAATTACTTTTAAATGTGCTACTTAGCAAAGTACTGATTATATTATTCTGATTCTCATTTATGCTATTATATTATTGGAAGTTATTTTTAAGGGGATTATGATTATGAAACGTATTTTGACTTTTGTTTTGCTTTCAAAAGCTATGCGCCCTTTTGAGCGTTAAATCTCACCGAAAGGTCTCGTATTAGTGGATGTCTATACAAATTATGACTCTATCTCTCATTGCTGTACGCTGCATGTTCTTCATACTTGGTTCGGTCCTACAGTCCTAACCTAACACTAATAAGGTTATAATAAGATATAATAACTGGCGCCTAAGTTATTGATTGCAATTGTAAGTGTAAGTGTGAATGTAATCGTGTACTCGTATTATGCTATTGCATTATTGGTATCAACTCACGAACGAAGGAGTTTGCTTCAAGATCTGTCTCAGGATTTGTGAACAAAGCCACTCATACATTCATATCATATGTAAATAGCTGGGCGCCTATTCATTTTTTGCTAACGGCTGCAAGGAGAAAAGAGAGCAATGTAAATGGGACTGGGAATCTCATAGTTACTTCAGCGCATTACTGTTAAGTAGTTCGTTAGTTCTGCTGCTACTGATGTAGTGAGGAATCATATTATTACACTTGTGGGGACAGTAGATATAATAATTTTATGACTTGAAGTATTTTCATCTCTGTCTTCCGCAAGTCCCAATACATAGGGATAGGTCGATTCACCATGCTCATAAAATTAGTTGCAATTGCCGTTCAATAAACAAGACCGCGTCATTTATACCCGGAAAGTTGAAAATAAAGAAACAGCGATATTAAATTCTCATAAGTTCGTTAAAGCAATAAAACACAAATGCAGAACATAAGAACCATAACTAAGAACGTATAGTATTATCTTTGTTCAACAGTGCAACAGTTGTTATGATAATCGCCTCCAGATATTATGGACTTGTAGACTTTTAAATAATTTGGACATTTTTGTTTCGAATAGGATCGAAACCTTCCAGAAATAAGTACCTTGTCAAAACGTACCAGTGAATGATACACCAATATAAAATAACCCAATTTTGAGTCAAACATTACTTGGTCGTTGCATTATAATGAGCTAAAGTAAAGGAAGTCTACGGAAGAAGAAAAACACTGGAAGGAAAGATATAGAAATAAAGTAGGTAGGTACACCGGTACAACTATAAATGTGAGATACTATTTATTTGGCGTGTAATTTGATTCATTCGGGTTTACAAACTTCCAGTGAAACAGAGACTATACTATCGAAGAGCCTTTACTACCTTTATTTTATTGTAGGCATATAATAGTGCGGTTGTTTACTCTACTACTCTACTCCTTGATTTAGTAGTTGTTCCCCGGGACACTTTTCTACGAGAAATATCGACGTAAATATTATAGTATCGCTATTCCACATAAGGGTCCTATTTTTGAACAAGGAGGACACTACCAAAGTAAGTTAAATCTTTTAATATTTTATTGTATGTGCATACGCCAATAGGTAATCAATTTTAACAGTGGATTATTAGACTAGTTCGTCAAAAATGGTAAACAATCAATACAATGTTAGCCAAAACTTGTACAAGCAACAATTAGATATTATCCGATTTGCATTATTTCTGTACACATGAATTGTTCATCGAATACTTACAACATACCGGCTGGCTTTATTATTAAGAATTATTTACATAATTACGCTGCAATTACAGATACAACTGATAACTAATTTGCTTTTCTTGCATGCTTCTCGCTAAAATTAGCTTCTAATAATTTGCAATTTGCAGGGTAGAAAGTATACCCGTGTGGTATTTTTGAAGGGAAGAAATCTATTTGTCACCATAGTCGTACTAAAATTGCATATTCTAACTTCCGGAAAGTTGTAAAGCTCTTTTACGCTCGCTCACTCACGTTATCAGACTAACGGCTGGCTTTATTATTAAGAATTATTTACATAATTACGCTGCAATTACAGATACAACTGATAACTAATTTGCTTTTCTTGCATGCTTCTCGCTAAATTCATTAGCTTCTAATAATTTGCAATGTGCAGGGTAGAAAGTATACCCGTGTGGTATTTTTGGAGGGAAGAAATCTATTTGTCACCAAAGTCGTACTAAAATTGCATATTCTAACTTCCGGAAAGTTGTAAAGCTCTTTTACGCTCGCTCACTCACGTTATCAGACTATTGTTTACATTTATAATATTTTATAGCATCATCAATTGGTAACAAAATGTGCTATGAAAGCAATTAGGTAAGACACTATTATTAAAGGGGAAATGCACTTTCATTTGCCAACTTTCTCGCACTTTTGCAATAATTCCCTCATGATAGGACAGTAGGACCTATTGAAGGAATAATATGGGCTGGCTATAATATAACTTGTCCCCAAATACTACATCAAATAGAACCAACGAATGCAAAGGAAGGGCACCGTTGTTATTTTCTATTACTATTTATTATCATCGTCTCATTTCAGCTACTTCTGCACTTCTGCTTTAACTACGGGTCGGCTGAAATATTGCTTTCCTCGGCTATGCATAATTGGTGCTGAATTGCTTTCATTTGTTCTGACACAATCTCATGGCTACTGTTTAATACCAGTTTGAAGTTTGGCTTACCTTGATTCATATCTAATTTAGTAAATGTGACCGAACGAAACCATTTAGTTGAAGATAGACAATGGTAATTGTTTTGCACTACTGCCAGCTTTAGCGATCACAGCATGACTAGCTAAAATATTTATACCTATCTACTGAATTAGATTTCTATTATTGTGTGGACGGAACTTAATTGCCGTAGTCGGTCGTTAGTTTAGTTGCAACTGCAAGTACGAAGTCTATAATTTAGATTGTATCGGTCGAATTATGNATCTACTGAATTAGATTTCTATTATTGTGTGGACGGAACTTAATTGCCGTAGTCGGTCGTTAGTTTAGTTGCAACTGCAAGTACGAAGTCTATAATTTAGATTGTATCGGTCGAATTATGGACTCGATCAGTTCAGAAAATTATTCTACGCTGACAATGACAGGAACGATAAGTTATTTATGGCTTTCTATTTCCTCTACTAATCAGTTTAAGTTTGATAACAGTAGTTGGAAAGAATATTAATGCAGGTTGTTTCTAAATTCCTATGTTCAGAACTACTGATAGCATTAACTTGTGCACATTTGTGATATGAGAATATTATCGGCATTATTCATTTACTTAAATCAAGATCTTAGGAAGTTGTATTGTATAGATACCTATACTGTATTTGCTATAATCCATGATATGCTTAAAATATGTAAACAATTCATAGATTTACACAAATATGGCTCCTAGCAAATGTATTTAATATTTGGCTATCTGGTACATTCCTAAAATTGTAAAGAATTCGGATATTATCAACAAAATATCGATAAGAGTACCTAACTAGGAACCAACGTGCTTTTCAGTACCTAGTCCTAGTCCACAATGTCTACATAGATATGTAGACAATGGAAAAGGGAATGCAAAATGCAATGAGAAGACACATGCCGAAGATTATTATTTGGGAACAACAGAATTTTATAAACTTGGCTAGCAGAGAAAGTACATTTTAGACAATTAGGTGCATTAAAACACAGTACCTGTTGCTGTGTGTACCTGCAAACTCAAAGTCTTAAGCATTTGTCAACTACAGCAGCGCGCAGCGAGAGCTGTCTGTGCCCTAGCCCTATATGAGGTAGGGACCTACTTATTATGTATTGTGTATTGTACATTTGTACATGCATTCTCATTTCTCAGCCGATCCAAACCATAGCTATAGAATATCTCAAGTTCTCATCCCAATCTCAAGTCAAGCAATCTGACGAGTAACTGAGTTTCTCATTCCCTTTACTATTTTTATATACTTTTGGCTTAACATTGGTGGATAGAATTTCGTCACAAATTAAATGCGTGGGTTTTCCTACTTATCTTGATTTCTCAACGATGATAGCTCGGACAATCGTGTCATTCGGTGTCATAGTGTGTCAATGCAATGTGGACAAATAAAGACACTTTAAATCATGTATTAAGAGCGTGGTACTTCAAACATTTAATTTTCAAATTCAATAGCGTTTGAATTGGAAACCTTGCAACTACTGTTTCACAAAAAAAACAATCTTGTCAACAGCAGAGGAGCCAATACGACAATAAAATAGCATTAAGCTACCTGTTTTGGTTCGTTCTTTTTTGAATTACGGTGTAATGTATAATATTATTTATTGACAAAAACTTTTGCTGTTCATAGCTCATAGCTCATGACATAGCTCATAGCTAATTTCGATAGCCATACATTTGGCTGCAGATGTTACAATGTCTTTGAGGTCAATGTAGAAATGGGCCATGGCGAAATTACACATTTTTTATGAAACTTGTTATACTTAAATTAGTATTATTACTAAGAGTAATATAATTACCTGTATACCTATATTCTTTACCGAATTCCGAAAAAGAGTTATGTAATCAATGTGGTCAACTTTTTTTAACGCATGCATACTGGAATTTTTTTTAAATTCTACTTTCAATTACACACTTAAACAATAGCTTTATAGGCAAATATTGCACCAATCAATTAGTAATAATATTTGTTTTACTACCTGCCTGGACTAAAATGGCTAGGACACTGCTTACTTGAGTGCCCAAAAAAATACTTCAACCTAACAACGCAGCAGGCAAAGGCATCCCATTTGGATCTATCTGTCCATTTGTCAACCTTCCTTACACGCTGCAATAACTTCGTCCTTTGTCTTTGTCCCCAGCCACAGCACCATACTTTGAACCAGCGTATTGAGGTATTCAGTCTGAAGTACCCCGAAATGCATTTCTCTCCCAATTTCTTCGCTCGAAGTACGACACAAAGTACCTACAGGTACTGCATGTAACCACATTCCCCAATTGTTTTTCGAAGTAGTACCACACTTGGTATAGTGTATTACCGTTTTCCTAATTTATTCGATCCAAATTCAGTGCTGCATGGCACCACATTTCGGCGTGCCTGTTCCTGTTCCTCTGTAAGGCAATTTGCATATTGAGACATCTGGCATTCACTCCATACTTTTGTAATTGAATTCATTAGTTAGTAGGCCTGACATTGTTTATTTCATTATTCGGTGGACCATAATCCGCATGCGCGTTTGCGTTAACATCGTACAGACCGGTGACGACCATACTATTTAATATTGCACTCTAATAAGGTCCTATCTTAAGCGGAACATTGAATAAAAAGTCGCCAGTTTGACGCTGAATGAGGTAGTGATTGGACGCGTACATCTAGCAGCTCTAAACTAAGTTTGAATTTTTGAAGCTGGGAAGCAAATCAAAGGGCACAAAGTTGCTACAATTGTTAAAACAACCATGGAAGGTGAGGCCATTCGAAGAAATCCGGTCATTACGAATAAAGGACCATTCAAGAATGCGGCCAATAAGAAGCTGGTAAGAAAATAGTCGTTTAATTTGATACAAATGCAATACTGGGAATTTCTGCGATCTTCGGCATAAATCCAGTTGCAACAAAAATTATTCGCAAGGAGAGGAAAGCTCCAATTATGACTTTTAACTTATCTTTTTTGATATAATCATCGATTTATGTATTACATGACTGAATTTTGGTGGAGGGTCGCAGGAAAGATAACATTGTAATTATTGAAATCAGATCGAATGTTTCTAAGTTGCTTGCAAAAGTCCATACAAACCCTGAAAAATTTTAGTGCATATTGATTCGTTTTAGAAAATTTGAATGGATTGGTTATTTTTTTCGGTGACGAGAAATCCCCTCTTCGGGGGAAAATTACATTATAACAATTAACATTCTCACATTCTATGATTAGTTTGGACTTTCTGACTTCGCCTCACCGTGGTTTTATAATATGATGTAATTTTCCCCAAAAAGAAAGAACTCACCCTTAAAACGACCTCTCTGAAATTGATTCAAAGCTTTTTGAAACAAATAAATGTGCAATTACAATTTTCAAGTTCTGATGGTCTTTTTTCAGCAACTTGGAAAAATTCGAGCACGCTCCCAATTACTATGTTATCGCTTTACTATATATTATATTTATCATGGTATTTTTAAAATGAAACGTATACTTTTATATTGATTCTATATACATAAAGTGTACGTGAAGCTAGAAAAACGTTAATATAATGTAACAATGTATAATACATACGATTTATAGACGAATTTTCAGTTGAAATGAAGAAAATTAAATATATATGAAGCATGCGTCTTTTTGTTTTTGCTGTAGTTCATGGCGACTCGAGTCTGCTCCGTTACATTGATCCGTTTTATGAGATTCCAGAAGCAGACGTTCGTCCTGACCCCTACAAACTCAATCACTGGTGTAGTATCATCTGGCAAATCCGCGATTATTATTGCCATCCTTTTGGCGCTTGGTCAGGACGACATCCTCAAATATTATGGATATACAATGGAAGGTAATGTTTATTCGTAAATTAATTGGGTTGTCATAAGTGGCACCTATACGCCGATGTAGTCATGCATGTCATATATACGTACAGTCAGTTTTATTATTGAAATATTTTTTTGGTTTTATAGATCTAATCAAAGCTGGATCCGAAACAGCCATTGTCAGACTCATTGTCATTACTCCTTATGAGTCTGAATTGAGACAAAGATACGGCAATCGAGTTGAAATCATCAGAAAAATTCAAGTGGAAGACGGGCAACTATTGCCTACAGTCTGGAAAGTAAAGAATCTAAGAAAGGGATGTCCAAGTCCCCTCAAACGCGTTGAAAATGAATTCATGACCTCCTTTATACTTCCACAATTAGGAATTGAACACTTAAGCAAAGGTGGTGGCATACCATATTTTATTTCGCCAACGGCTATGGAATTTCATAGGGACAAGTCATCTTCCTTTTGGTTTGTGCTCTTACCTAATTTTTAACATCCATACTAATACTTAATTTTGCTGACAGACCAATTAATTGAACTGTTAATTATTTTCATTTTGTACTAGGTTCAAAGCATTCGAAAAATTGGTGAAGAAGAACATGCAGAAGGAAATAAATCAAATGGTGTTTTTGGAGTCTAAACTGGAAGAGTTGAATAAAAATGAACAGGTTGTTATTTTACGAAAATATACTGTTTATTATGCTTATGACTTCTAAATTATACAGCGCTAATAATAAGGTATTTATTTATAGGAACTCATACAAAAACTGGAAAATAATGATCCTGACGCCAACAATGCTTCTGATGAAAACGAACGAGAGAAGCTGGAAAAAACGCGTCTTCAAATCCAGGTATATTTGTTTAGTATGTACTTTACATTGCTTTGACCAGCATAAAATACTCACGAATTCAGACACAATCATTGGTGCTGTTTTACAAATGTCTTTTTGTATTTTCAGATCAAAATGGATTCTTTGATTAAAGTTTTGGATGTCTTTAAAGTGAAGAGAGCGAAACTCGCAATTGAATTAGTGGAATACTACAAGCATTGCTGCAACGCTATTCGACTCTATGTGAGTAATTTTAAAGCATTAATTTCACAAGTACTTTTGTAAACCAGAAACTTCTTTGTATGGAAAATATAGGAAATTACCCTTTCTTTATTAGAATATAGCAGAAAAAATTTTAAATATAAGATAGGTATCTATGTAGAATTTATTAGAATTACGTGTCAATAAGATATGCAGAACTAAAAGCTAGATAGATACCAATACGATTTTGTTCTCTTTGTGCATTAATCATAACGGAACGGATATACGTGGATTAATGACTAAGGACCGACTGATGATTTTTATTTAGGGGGTTTGCTTCGTTGACTTTGAACAGGAAGAAATTTATATTGCTATGGATGAGGTTCCTTTCCCAATCGAAATGAACAGGTAATTAATCTTAATCAATGTAATTTTTATATAATATTCTCCTATTGTGCGGTTATAGTGTATATTGATTCATTGTTTTAGAGAGTCGATTGGACAACGATACACCATATCGTCTTTAAGGAGCAAGGATATAGCATTATGCACTCTGTTTCTGGCCTTCTGGAAAGTCTTTGACGTTTCGCCAATTTACATGATCGAGACAACATTGGAAGATGTCGGATTAAGAAGATTGTTTAAGACCCAAACTTTTACTGATTTGGTGAACTCGAAATCTTCATCTCAGTTTATTCTCACTGGATACTTACTCTAAGGAGTGTGGTTGGAATTCAATTTTGTAATCATCGCAGCTGTTTTCCCCTGAATTTAAAAGTCTCTTGATTTTTTTCTGATTGTTAGCTAATGATAAAAATAATCTTCTTTGTATTTAATGAACTTATAAAAAGTATTTTTGCCATAAATTATAAAATACTTAGACTTCCTGTAATTAAATTAGAGTGGCATAGAAAATAAATTGTAATTGTTGTTAGTGTTCCTTCCTTGAATACATGGTTTTACGTCTTTGTCATTATTGTAGTATTGAATTGGAATGGGACGACCTATTTGATAAGAACTTGTGTGTTTAAATTATTGAAGGGACCTCTTATTCATTTTTAGAACAGCTGAATTTTGAATTCAACGTTTCAATGAAACTCTGTGTCTATCAGCAATACTTTCAGCATTTATTACTTTGTTTATCTATAGAGGGTTTTCATGTTTAGCAGTTTAGGATGACATCTCGGAACTATTTTGCTAGGTGTTCCCTTCATTAGGTACCAAATTAAAATAAAAATTCGGAGAACTTCTTGATTTCCACTATAGGAGCATCCTTTTTCACTTCTTAATTTATATTGCAAGTTGCCATTTGGTGAATACGTTTTGGCGTTTGTCTGTGCTTGGCTAAATCAGTTTCGTGACAGTTTATTGCGAGTTCATTCCATTTATTGCATGCCTATGGTTATTTCATGTGTGGCAGGATGAGTGTCAAACACAATTTCCATCTTTTATTACGGAACGTTTTTATTCTTATGGTGTATTTGGACGCAAACAAGCAAGATAATACTATCCGCACACAATAATGTAAATTCTCCTATTTCCAAAAAAGTTACAGTTTTGTGAGCTATAGAGAGGTATACAATGCGTTTTTACAATGAATAGTATCTGCATTTCTTCAGCATGACAGATTGAGAAAAATTAGATTGATTATGTATCAAAAATGAGCTAAATGAATCAAACGAAATCATTCTCAATGTTTACTACGTTTAGAAAGAAGCGAATTACACAAGGAATATTAAATATTCTTAACACAGTATCTCCATTTGATAGTACTGTCTTTAGTCATCCATGTAATTCTGAATAATCATTGATAAGGAATTTATACAAAACTTGAGACAATGGAAGATTGTGTTAATATAAATTAAAGTTTTCAATGAAGCAAGAACAAGCAGATGGGATCTCGAAAACATCCACAACTGGACGCTTGTCCCGATTGTACGGATCCACACAAATGAGTTTGACGTATGTATAGCGCTGGACACAGTAAGACCTGTAGCAAGGTGGCATGTACTCGCATTTCTTCTTTGGATACCTGCAAGAAGAAAAAAAATCACATTTGTATGTTGTTTAGGGTAATTAGATTACCGAAAACGGACACTTCTGAACTGTGTAGGCACCCCGGACAAAATAAATTTATCTTTAAAGCTGTCCTAATAAAAAATGCTATATTATTTCAGAAAAGGCATAAATCTTATATCTATAATAATATCAAAAGGTGCGTGGCCATTTTAAAATTATTTTTACATGTTCGAAAATGGTCATTGTTGCGGATGAAAACCTAATTTTTTAAATATTAACAAATGTGGTAACAAAAATGGCTTAACATTTTTCATGCCTGCGACGCGAGATGAGAAAGCCCCTTTTCTGCTTTTTTTTGTGTCTATACTCACGATCAGTCTTTTTGATTTCACGCTTTATTTCTGCTGCAAGCTTTGAGACATTTAAGTAAGTAGACGATAACTTAGAAGTGATTACTCTGATTACTTAGTAAATAGCCAAACTAATATGATTCTTATCATCCGAATCATTATTTATCTTCTTGTAGACACATAAATATAATCATTCCATTCTTTCGTAGGGACTGAATTGGCATTAAAGAAATGATAGTTACCTACTATTATAACTACTGCTATATTATTACTGCTATAGTGTACTACTACTACCCTACTATCTAATTTCATTAAAAGGGGAATACTGCGGGGCACTTTGAGAAAGAGGGATAATCGCGATCGTGTCGTAGTCGTGGTTACATTAAAAGGAAGTTCTAAAGGTGAAAGGGGATGTCTATCCAGCATAAAATTAAAATATTATTTAGTGCTTAGGTAATTAGTAGGTAGATAGGTAGGTATAGATAATTTGAATGGGTAATGGCCCAATTATTGATCAATAAATTAACTATCCAGCTATGAATATTAACAGTCTAACAGGTCATTGCATCAACGAATAGTTTAAATGGCTTAGGTAGTTTTATTGGGAATATGATTTTGTTTATCCAAATATTTCCAATTAAACAAAAAGATCATCATCTTACTTGCATGTCTCAATTCTAACACTCTGTGGGAAGACATCAGTGTTCAGAACGGCAACCCATTCCCCTTTCCAGTTTTTTGCCCAGCCTGGGCGCACGTACGATACGTCAGATTCGCAAATAAAGTGACCCTTGTGCCTGTAATAATTTAGTATGTAAATTATAAACTTTATACCATAAATATTGATACCTAAACCATTCATTTGAAGAAAGGCATTAGAAACTTGAAAATTATATGACAAATATTTGGTATGCTATCTGAAAATTATCAATGACTTTCTTTTACGTTGATTTTGAACATAGAAATTATTTGTTGTTTTTAGTTTAGTTTATTTCTTTATTGGCAAGTATTCTAAATCCAAATCAATCTACGGTTACGGCATATTTGTAGTAATACTAATACTGCTGCTTTGTAAAATTATAATTCAGATTAACTTGAATAAATATGATGTGATGTGACAACATTTTTTCAAGACAGAACTATGGAAGTTATAGTAAAATTCTTTTAAGCTGGCGACAAGAATTAACTGTTCTTTGTTTTGCCTATACGCTTGTCATGTCAAAAACTATACACTTATTATAGTATGTAGGTGCATATAACATAACTGGAATTTGTGTGCTAAATAAGTAATTTTATAAGATGTCCTTTGGAGAATGCGCTAAGCTGAATGAGTATTTATAGTAACTTACTTCGTTAGTACTCAACTACAAGTTTACTCTGCATTCTGAGAATTAAGGTACCCATATAGTACAGATTCTTTTTGTTTCGGTCAGCTCATAATTTCAAGACTGCTTGTTTATCTTATTGTTATCATGTTTTTATGACTTGTAGCAATAACATGTACCACAACATCCAATCTTTTTATGTTTCTAATGTACTACAGGCAGTAGCATCAACATGTGTGAGGAGCTAAGCCGCCTCAGTTGGAATCTATTTATCGTGATATAAGCGTCGAATGAGTTATCTCCTTTTTGGTATTTCGAATTCGGGGTTCATTTTACTTATTTTTCCAACAATCCCATTAAATATCAAATTAATGAAGCATGTATTCATTTGTATCTGTATACTTATAAGTAAATATTGGCACAGAAAATAAATAATCGACAACTTTTGTTATGATTGCGTAAAAGGCCGCAGATATTGTTCTCTGCTATTAAGAAAATTATAATTCGAAATACGCAGAAATGAGATAATTCATGTATAAGAAGTATATTCATATACGCTACATATTCGCTATTATGCTCGTAATCTGTAGCAAAATGAATAAGTAGGTATAAGAGTGCGATGAGCTAAGTTTTAGTAAAATATTAAAAATGTAACATAGGAATTAACTAGTATAAGCACTCATGAAAACTTCTTTAAGTTAGAGAATGGAATACAAGGACAACTCACCTGTAATTATGGGTTGAATTATCATGCGTGATGTAGTCCTGGACGGAATAATGGTTCATTTCCTCATAGAGTGAAGATAAACTTTGTCCATACTGCTGAGCGATGTTGCTCACTTTGTCCCTGTGCGAATCGAATCCAAATAAATTGTCACATGCCAACTTTTTGTCGATTGAAAAATAATTTAGCAAAAATTCGCTCGTCTTCAAGCAATAATAAAGAGAGAATTAAAGCATTTCAGTGACTTCCTTACATTGGGTAGTCTCGATCATAGAGACAGTAAGAATCTCCACTGTTAGCACAAGATGGGCGGTGTTTATTTCCATTATAGTGATGCTGCTGTTGATGGTAGTCGTTGTAGTTATTTGTGGGTGGATAGTAATTGTTGTACTTAGGAGTTGTTTGTGGTCGATCTGAAAATAGAGATTAGTTGGTGCGTCCACCAATTTTGCGTACAGTTGTTGGAAGACATATCATAGGCCACATATGCACACATAAGCAGCATAGATATTCAATTCATAACTTTACACCGTTTCTATTGTTCTCTGAGATGCTATCTCTTTTCCACCTCGAAATTCAGTCCTATTTTTGGATCATACAATGCCTGGGACTCTTAATATAAATCGTGACTTCCATGGCCTACCCTTGAAATTTGCCAGTCAATCCGATAGAGACGATCTTATAATTTCTACATTATAATAATATTTACTGTTGTAAATAAATACACAATGCGAAAGTATGGAGAATAGAACTGTAAATGCTGAACTATTATTATAGAGTTATTTAAATATAAGTATTACCTAATAGTATCGTATTGCATCACATACGATACTAATACTACATGTAGGTAAATCTTAAGCTAAAGCTGAAACGCGGCTTCAGATATCGTAAGGTTTAAGTGTATTTCTTCTTATTTTGCAACTAATTCCTCTTTAATGTAATTACAGTCAGCGAATAAATCGTCGCGTGGTTTTTTGTTAAATACAAATTACACTACAAACTACAAGCATTAAATTGTATTTAAAGGCACTGGCCTTTTCATAGTTAAGAGAATAAGAGTGCAACGAAAACAAAGACACCGGATGTCACTAAGCTCAGTCTCAAAGCTTCCTACCAGCTCATCCGTACATCCACGTCTCCAAGTTAATAAATATGTAGGTACTTATATGCTTGTCACAGGATTTGTGAAAAATTAATGCATTTGCATTCTGTTCAATAGGATTGCAATGGTAGGTACTGTAGAAAACATGTTGTTATTTGTAAGTGTGCTTTGTCATTCTGAATGGGGCAATAGTTGACATCTTCAAATCTCGATAACCTAATTTTTATGACATACAAGGACAAGTGAAATTGTGTATGACTCTTTTCATTTGATGAGTTAACAGGCCAAGCTTCCTCATTGTTACAAACTTTGACAAAATTCTAACGCTGCTTAGTATTAATATCTAGATGCGATAAATGCTAGTCAATTCTGTTTCTCTGTACTATCAGCGGAAATCCAGGCACTGCATTGGCAATCCACAGACTAATAAACTTATTAGCTAGGTACTTTCAAATAGCAAACATTTGTCGAACCTACCTGTCTTTTTATAGACGATGACAATCCCAGGACTACCTCTTCCTGTAGGGTCAATAGGGTCCGGCTTAGCAGGCCTGGCAGGAGAAATCGGATGAAAACGTTCCCCGTCGATTAGCTCAAAAAATACAGCCACTACTGTAAACAGAAGGACCATGAATCCGTTTCTCCGCGTGAAGGAAGAGAATGCTATTGACTTTACCTATTCATCAAGTAGACAAAATAAAAAAATTATGTAATTAATTATGCTCTCGTGCTTGAGACATTACGTTATGCTTAGATGCCATTCCATTACTCTACTAGAAACCCCGATAAGAACTCTGATTCCTCTTAAAATGATGCAACGCAGATATTCACATTATTATTTCGTATACTTTTGTCTCTATAAATCGTCACGTCCCATTCATTCATGAATATTCATGATTTTCCGTAATTTACACTGAAAAAAGAACAATTAATAGTAAAATTCTAAAAAATATCTTCTTCAGATTTATGATTGCAAGCAGAAGTAGCATTCTAAGTATGGACGAAATTCAAGTTTGCTAAATAGTGTGTATTTTCAGTTTCATGCTAAATGACAAATGACGCAGTAGCCCCTTTGAGACGTTCAGTCCAACTCATTCTTTCTCAGTGACCATAAAATGTCTTTTGCAGCTGTCATTACAATTACGTGTTATTGAAGAGGCGTGTCTTCTTACACTGGAGTTGGTTTCAATGTCATCATGAATGCGTCATAGACATCAGAAGTAATCACAGTAATTTATTCACAATCAGATAAGATTCAAAACGTTTTTGTTTTGTTTCTTCTGCATAAATAATGCAAGATATATACCTATACAAGTAGCTATAGGTAACTATTATTTAATCACCATGATGTTATGCTGTAATTTTAGGTTAGTAGCAATAGAATGTTTATCAACTGCGTTACAGTAGCCTGATCCCGGATTTTCAGAATTATGCAGGACCCACGCCCACGAGAAATCTCATGCTACAAATCCGGTTAAAATTAAAATCCGGTTTGAGATGCTTCTGATGAAGCATTCGTTGAACTTAAATGTCACCTTTAAACTTTAAACATTCCATTGACTAACCGGCAATGCAATGACGCAATTGAAAATAATTTACTCTTCTTATGCTTTATTGTGATTGTAAGTAAAAGATATTATAAAAGGCGGTGGTTTATTCTTATGGAGCGACATGCTACTTAAAGATGAAATGGAAAATGTCTCATTATTAAACTGCATCAGTTTGTGTTACATACGTACGTACGACGTACGGAGTACAATGCACAAAATGCAAGTGAATTCTAGACTATGTTAGAGTCTAAAACCCGCTCCCCCTCACATTCTAACGCTACAGATAAACGTGGCAATCGACGGATCAGAAAGAAAGGCAAGACAACGGCATGACTCCTTCCTAATCGAGCAGAACGCTTCAGCTGCTCCAGGCACACACATCACATTCTTGTTCTGTCGTTCTCCTTTAATTGAGTTGGATTTTGAATATTTAGTTTGATTCTGAGTTTTGTCATTCATTATAGTCTAAACATTCTATTAATTTTTCGGTGTTCTGAGAGTCCATAACTTGTACAGAGAGTTTAAATACAAAATTAAAATTGTGTCATTCTATCCATTGGTCATTCGTCGTTTTCTTGCATCTCGACTCAGTCGGCAAAAACTGGCAAGGCTCGATTCCTACACGTCCGAGAATAGGTTTTCATGTCACGTAATCGATCATCATAATTAATATCATTTTACTATCATCAGTATAATATATATAAATCTATAATATTATTATTTGATTTCTCGTATACGTATACAGTAAGATTGGATATAAGATTTATGATCATTTTGGCATTCTATAGCATATTATTATACCTAACTAAGATATTGGCGCCCAAAATGGAAAATGTCTCATTATTAAACTGCATCAGTTTGTGTTACATACGTACGTACGACGTACGGAGTACAATGCACAAAATGCAAGTGAATTCTAGACTAGACCGTAGTTAAAACTAGTGTTGCCTTTTATCAATGCATCACATCACCCATGTTATCATATCAAGGTCATTTAATATTTAAATTTGCCGACTAGGAATTGTCTATGACGTTTATGATCTCTAGATTTCATTAACCGCTTTAATGACTCACACTTTTAATTCTAATTAATGCACAATGAATGTTTTACTCTATTAGATGTATACTTATATAGTGACCACATTTCCTAAATTAATGAAACTGATTTTGTCGTTAGTAGGGGAGAGGCACCTCGGTTGGCACTGTTCCCCGGTTGGTGCAAAGCCATTATCTCTGGACATGCTTATTGGATTGACCTGGGATTTTCAGTGTACAGTTATGTTGTCTAAAAACTACATTCGATTGTATTTTTAGAAACATCTAATTAAAATTGCGCCTCTAAAAAATAATAATAACTTTTTGGGGGTCAAAAGTAAACTTTTGACGGTTCGCTTAAAAGGGTTTTGTGCTCTCCCACGGGGTCTTTAAAAAGTAAGATTTTCTTGAGTAAAAGTTGTGATACTTATTATTGCTATTT
>JABASI010003543.1:0-16210 GCA_019776505.1 Tomocerus nigrus
TGGGGAATATAATAGTTATATTTACAATTTTTAATAATATCCATAGAGATTAATTTTCGCTACAAATTATGTAATTTCCGAGCTTATATCCGTAGGTCCCAAGTCCCAACATTAAACCACCAAACCTGCTGTTTTGTAAGAAATAATTATTTCAAAAGTATAATCTTTTAAATGTATGGAATACTAGTAAACAGAAATCTTATTTTAGGTAAAATCAAAAGAAAAAATATATGAAGTAGCCAAATATCTGTCAGGACAGACAAATAATTTAATTTTACACAGAAACATTCACAAAGTAACTATTTAGAGTTATAAGTTAGTTTTATAGTAATAATTAATCACTATAACAGGTTTATATACTTTATATGTTATGATTAAGAAAATGATGGCAGTAACCCTAAAATCATAATCTTGCATCACATGCTGAATAAATCTTACACCAGCATCACTTGGTGTTAGGTTTAATGGGCCGGAAGGAGCGATACAGAAGCCCAAAACGAGGGATGCGAAAGTTTATACAAAAGATTTTGTAAAGCTCATTCTGGTTTTTGTTGAGTCCCCTCCGCTGAAATGCAATAAAACGTTTTCTAATTTGCATTCAGAGAAATTTTAATATATAATATCACACTGAAGACGTCTTCGTCTCATCTTCCTTGTCATAGCACATCAGATGAAAAGAAATACGCATTATTTTGAGTTAAAATTTCAAGAAAAGCGTTGTTTACTCATGGAAAATGATTTGGAGAGTTGTATGACGTAGATATAACATTAAAAGATATTGCACTAATAAAAGACAGTGACTACACAAATAGAAATAAGAAAGGAGGATGGAAATGCAGTATGTTGAAGGAACTGTAGCCAACTGAAATGTTCTTAAATGCATTTATCCACTTATCCGACGATGTAAAAAAGTCAACGAGAGAAAATGAGACAGTTGCAGTGCGAAGAGAGTGAAGCATAACCACAAAGTAACCAACTGCAGTCATTCACTCATTTATTTGCTTTCGTTTGTTCACTCAGTCCTTTCCAATTCATCATTCAATCAAATTAACTTTTATTCATTCCGCATTGAATTCTTTCAATTGAATTTGATTAGAGTGATGAAAGCAAAGGAAAGGAAGGCTTGGCACAAAAAGGCAAGTCACACATAGCATTATCTGGTTATCTCTATTTAGTTTTTATTCATTGTCAATTGGATTAGTGATCTCGAAAGATTTAAGCTTGGCCAATCTTTTTAAGCAAACCCCAAGCCAGAGACACTAATTCGTGATGTATGTAGGCAGGCACTCTTCTTATACTATACACCATTAAACTAATATTATTATCCTGTGTACAAAAAGAATGTCACTTTTAAGATATATTTTTGCCTTGATGGTCGTTCATTAGAGGAGGATACAGTTGACCTGTTTCCCTCAATTTCCCTTAAGTTTCAACAAGTGAAGAGTGCATGAAGACAAACAATAACACATGTTTAAACTAAGAATAAAAGAATTGGGTTTACTTTTTGACATTTTGATAGAAACCCATATGACAATCTAAACATTCAATGAATTATATTGCCAAATCCTCTATATCCTTCTCAGACGTAAATCCTTTTTGCTAAGTAGCCGAGAGAGATTCTAAACAGTGGTAATAATAAAACATAAAAATGTACGTGATATATTTGCCAAATGCGAAGAACAAATACAATTTACTTTCAAGGCAGGTAGGTGAACTTAGCGAATCTTATTCTTTAAAGAAATAGTGTAAACCTAAACCTACTACCTACCTTACCTACCTCTACCCAATAATATACTTATAAAATGCGTGAGAGGTTGATTATAATTGGATTGAGGTTTACTTGCACTCTTCTAGGTATAGACATTAAAATTTATATGCAAGAATACCGTTGTAAGACAATTTTTAAGAAAGATATCACGTCAAGACACGGCTCCTGCTTATCCACACACAGAAACTAACGTTTAGCCTATGAAAAGAGACCAGACCATTGTACCCTAATCTCTTTTACAGCCTCAACACAATGACAACTCTCAATTTAACTATAATTTAAGTGTTCTGTGTGTGAGGTGGGTGAAATTCGCACATGAGTTTCTACATCTTCCTCACAATAACACCAGAGCTTACGCACACATTCACTTTTAGACAGTCAAGATTGGAAAACCTAAAAGTAAGACAGTATAACGTCATATTGGCACGCATTATTCCACATATTTTCCTTTACACAACAGACAACTCAAATAGACTCTTTCCTTATTATCTTCTGTCGCATTTTCTTCTAATAGCTACTGTTTCCAATTCAGAATTTGTTAAATGAGCTAATAAAGCTGTCCCAGTGCATCTTTGTACACAACTGCCAACTTCAGATTCAGAAAGACGTTTCTCACACCTGTACCTGTTACCACTAATAAATCTGAGTTGAGAATTATAACATTCAAAGAGTAAATAAATTAGCATTCTATCTATTGAGTTGATTGGACATTACAGTTAGATAGGTAATAGGTAGATACCTGCCTTGTACATGTCAGAGTTTCTATTATCTAAAAAGTGATTCACTATTACTTCATTTTGCAAGTGAAAGACGTAATGGCAAATAAGTGCCAATAAACCCTGTGCAAATCAAACAATCGTCATCTCTGCTTCTTTTATAATTCCTAGTTTCTTCCATAACAATTTGTTTTCTACTAATCAATAAGGTAATTATTTTTTTGATGTGACTCGCTTACCTACATTATACATTAAATTAATAATATTATACTAGTCAATTCACCGGTTGTCCGCCAATACCAACTAAAATTTTGTTTCCCTTGCCTAACTTATTACAGGCATAGAAAGTTAAAAATCAAAAATAATGTATTCCCATAAAGACCGTTTCGGCGAAGAATTTGAAGGGACGGAAATTTCGTCATCCCTTCAGTACAGCAAAAATGAAAACGGGTAAGATTAAAAATATCCTTCTTCCGGTATCGTATATATATGCATATAATTTTAAATATTGCAATGCTTCTAGAAATTGTAGGTAATGTGCAATGATTTGCACTATGTAACTTGAAATGCGTTAATAACACGTTATGCGTTCAATGTGACAAATTCTCGCATTAAAATTTGAGAAAGTTTCTTATTTTGTGTGAAAACAAAAGATTTCCAATTGAGTTTGATATCTTTGTCAAGGGAAAAGGCGGTATAGCAAAACGCATCTACATAATAAGCAAAATAAGTGTCTACACATGCACATATTATTAGGTAGGTACATATCTTATAGTAGTAATCAAAATGAAACCCACACCGCAATAACCACAAAATAGTTGTAGGATTTCATTTTCGTGACAAAACCAAGGTGTAACTGACAAGAGAATTAATGGTTATCTTGTCTGCAAGTAAAACGTTCCATGTAATGTAATTCTGGTAATAAAGTGGCAGGGTTAATACCAACATTGCATTAGACGTAGCAAATGTCGAAGATTATAATGATGTTGAGTTTGACTTGGACACTATCACACAATGTTAAATGGTTAACAAACCAAAAAGGTATGTGTTTAAGTGTATTAATGTTCACATAATAAATATCTAATCGTTGCATTGCATTCCATGTGTAAGAGAATGACTACATTAAGGTAAATGACAAATGAAAACCAGAACGAAAACTATATCTAGTGTCTATTTAATTCATTGTGACATTACATGACATAATATGACCGCTATCGTTGTAATACTCATTTTGAACGCAAATTAAATACATAGAGTCATATAGGTATGTTAGAAATAGAGATAATAACTCAGGTATAATATGTAATGTATAGATATAACGGTATACGCTGCAGTTTCTGTCTATTAAAAGATGTATAAAATATTGTTAGTTAATGTGGAATGTACATTTATGTCGGTGCTATTTATTCTTGGCTTAATCACTACAGGCATGGAAGATTGATAGAGAAAAGTGTTGGAAAGGTATCATTATCACGCTCGCCTTCATTTTACATAGAAACTAAAGGAGAATGACTAGTTGGTATTACTATCTCGTTCAAAAATAGTAGCAAGTAGTAAAACTGGTCTTTCCTTGACATTTCGGAATGGGAGAGGTTATAATTTAGCCATTATACATATTAACAACAATATGAAGTCTGAATGTACGTGAGATAGCATTATAAATAGAGAGAGAGTCTATTATGAGAGATGTATAGATAGAAAGGAAGAGAATTGAGAGTCTGACAGATTTACCTGGCAGCAAATGTGCTCTGAATCGATAAAATGCACTTAGGTTAAATAGGGCGGCATTAATGTAAAAATAGCGCTCTCCTATGTTCTTCTCGACTTTTGCCACATCATCTTTGATATATTCTCAATTTAGAAGTTGTCTATGTCTCTGAACTAGCCAAATGAGTTTAGGAGCTGGAGAGGAGGATAATAAATATGTATTGAGAGAAGTCATAGGTAGCAAGCAGTTCAACTAATGGAGCAACGAAAGTCGAAAGGCTTCTCAAACATCAATTATTAGTGCCTACCCAGTCAAAATTCACTATTTATGTGATTGTGATACAAAAAGGAGCGTTCATAAATGTAGATCAGCTCATTAGTGAGGATTTTCGGGTGAATTCGAAGAATATAAGACAGGAGTAATAATAATAATACTTTTTCTTGCTTCGAATGCTACTACAACAAAAGTATCCCTCTTAAATATACCTTGACTATTATTCTATAGTTAAATATTTCAAGTATCATTATCACAAAGCACACAGCACATATGTGTATTAAGCATTCCCATTCCAACCTATTCATCAATTGATACTGATAATATATGGCATTTTATGTAGCAACCTTATTTATTAAGACAGAATTGAGCTACAGTCGATATAGCCACTAAAAAAAGAGCAAGTCGAGCCTAAAATGTGTGCAAAGCAAAGCCGTGAACAGTAGACAGTATGATTTGCCAAAAGGAATCTATCCGTAACCCTTATCGCATTTATCTCCAACTTATTATGATCATTATTCCTATCTATCTCCTCTCTCTCCATGGGATAACTATCTTTGAATCGGCGATCTTGATATTATAACAGAGAATATTTTGCTACGGTTTGATCAGGATAAATACTACAGACATCTTATTACCTCTGCTCAGCACTACTACTACTCTAATCTCAATTTGATCCTCAATTGATTCCAATTCTACTACACTGATAAAAGTATCAGCACCTGAAATTACGGATTGTTAACCTATTTTGACGTTTACATGGTACAATGTTAGGTGGGCCCATCAAGTGTTACCCCTAGTACAAAGGCACTTCTTACATTTAGTTTCTTAAATTACACAATGCTAATTCATTCTCTTTAATTGAAGGATAGGTAATTGGCAATGTTTGATAACCTTTCTGACAATGCGACCATTTTCACTAGTGCACTTAGGTATATCTCAATTATCATCATTTTGTAATGTCTCGTATGTCCTTTCAGACAGGGTCGTGCATTAGAGCATCACTTATACTAAATTGCTAATAACGATTTGACCGGGAACAGAACAATTGGGTACCTAATGCTTACGCTCATGAATACATACTTTAATTTGCGCATAGGTACCTACATACATAATGCCCCTTTTCCATCAATGTTTATCTTTAATGTACATTTTCCGAAGGAAACTTTCTTACTAATAACATTATTATATAGTTGGGAAAAAAGTTGATTCGTTGGCTTTGTGCACTGCTCATCTGTGCATTGACAGCAGAAACCACATTAATTGTCTTCATGGCGAAAATATAATGCCACTTTTCCATCAATGTTTATCTTTAATGTACATTTTCCGAAGGAAACTTTCTTACTAATAACATTATTAGTTGGGAAAAAAGTTGATTCGTTGGCTTTGTGCACTGCTCATCTGTGCATTGACAGCAGAAACCACATTAATTGTCTTCTTAGCGAATAAAAAACAAACAGAATGTATTTCAAATGCATGATTAATAGAAATCGGGTAAAGCTGTATATATATACAGTTAGTAGATTTTTAAATTGAAAAATTCAAAATAGTTGCAGATGAAATTCTTTTGTGAGATATTCAAAATGTTGAAAGTTAATTACGGAACAATACCGTTCTGTTGGGATCTGGCATTCAGTTTTTTAGCACCTTTTTTACTTTAGGCACTTTAGGTATCGGAATTTTTGTTGTTAATTTTACTGTGTACTCCTGCATTGATATAATCTGCGCGTAGTTATATAATACACGTAAGTATGATACGTCTACATACACAACACACTTAACTTGATTATCGTGGAATGCACATCATGTGGACCAAATAGGGACTCATACTTGTATCTATGTACTGCTATTCACTCTTGGGTCATACTCATAATAACACCATTATATAGGTAGATAAAATCTTTCATTTCTTCAGGTTACCACATTATGACTTTGAGAATTAATATTTAATTTGTGAGCGAGATGAAAAGGACAGCTCTAGTCTGATCTGATTTTCTTTTGTATTGGCTACCTAATCCAAATTCCAAACATATTTGTAATTTGAAATTCTTTTTGTTTGAAAATCTACCACACCCTGTCTGTCTTTCTTATTACTACTTGTGGTATTTGCTGCATTAGAAAAAACGTTTTATTTACTATCTATCTAGTACTGTTATATCATGGAAGTACCTGCCAATGCATAATAGACCTTGAGTTTTTAATTTTCAACTTCAACAACATGTGCTAAACAGGCTGAATGGGCGCAGCCTTATTATCTACAAGAAACAAATAGTTGTAATGCAATAATACAATGCTAAGGAATTTATCACAAATCCTGGCTGGCCAACCTATGTAACAGGGACAATTGAATTCAAGTCAAGTCATCTATTTCTTGTGGACAATCTCAATGCATGATATGACAGTTTGTAATTCTCAGTCTGGGCTAATCTTTACATTCAATGCAAAGGAGATCAGCACCTTGCATGAGCCACCTGCGAGTCAGTTAAGTAGTTGCCTCTTTTTATAGAACGATCCACTTCAAGGTGATTGATCAGCTAACTCTTGACAGATCAATGCATGTGTTGATCTGCATTGCAGTGCATAATGACAACTTGTGTGGTATGCAGGTTGAAATAAAAACAAGCATACTAACTCTAACATATTAATTATACAGAGTATTAATAAGTAGTTCTATAGATCTTATGTAGCCCTTATTGACATCAATGAGCAAATTAAACAATTTAAAAACCCTAAATAACCTAATGGATGTTAAGGATGGTATAATTGTTAGTATGTTATAACCAATATAAAAGTAGAAGTTTGAGTTAACTTCGAAATTGGATTTTATGTTGAATTTTATGAGCAAATGCCCGTTGCAAGACAGTAATCGAAACTGGTTAAGGTATTATCTACATAGTTCTTGACTTTGACTATTCCTGATGTAATAATTGAATCGACAATACAGGAGTATGCATTATAGTATTATTGTCGTGAATTTTCCTGAAAAAAATCACAATAGCTCTCTGCTACCCACCTACTATCTAAAATGTGAGGAAATAATAATTATTTTGTGAGTATTGTGATTTGGCTTGTTAGTTATCAAATATGAGAGTTTTAAGATAAAAGTTATAAAATGTATCCATCCAAATGGGAGCTCCGAGTGTAAAATTGAAATCCAATATTGAATTTCCTGTGGAGCACTTGAGAGAATTAGCTGTAAGTTAAAAAGGCAAAGTATTCATAGGCAGAAGTGTAAAAATGGAGTTTGTATAAGGAAAACGGATATTTTTGTCGGTTTATTTCCACATTTACTTTCTAGGAGGAGAAACAGCAGACATTGGTATGCATTATGCTGTAAAGTGAATGTTAATGCTGGATGCTATAATATATTTTCATTTTGTTCATGTTGAGTCAAAGACTTACATAGAGAGCTATGGCTCTAATCCATTTTTTGGGTAGGAAGAGTGAATAGTAACTAGTAGGGAGTGGTAGGTAGTAGTGTTCCGATGTTTGATCTCGTGATATTGTCTAGAGGTAGAGTTCGTACAGATGGGAAGACAAGATGCCATAACATAGAGAGCTGATGTATTCTGCATCATGAGGAGGATTAGTGGAGGAGGAAGGATCTATCTACTAGGAGGATGCATGTGAGTGTCTTGTCATCAGTGGAACATTTGCATTTCGCCATTGACGGTGGTAGAGAGAAAATATTCTTGCCCTCTCTCTCTCTCTGCTATGTTCATTTCCCGCTAAAGTGCTCTGGGTTTTTTTTGAGCACGAATATTTTTCCATCAACAAAACTCTAGTTCAGAAGAGAGTAGTAGAGAGTCAGAAAAGAAAAGGCTTTATTTGGGTTGTGTGTTTGGGGAGAGGGAAAAATGTTTGAGGAATGGAAGGGACTAGACACACTCCAGTTCCATAATAATGCACGGATCTTTTCCGAACAGACAGACGCTGCTATAGATAGAAAGTTAGAAAGAGCGAGAGAGAGAGAGAGAGGAAAGCAAATGGTGAAGGGATGAGTAATCTTAAGTCGAGTCGCATTGCAATTTAAAGATAGGATGAAAATGCACTGAATCATTGAATGGGGTGAGCAGAAGAGGAAGTGAGTGGAGAATCCGGGTAATCTAACTAACGCGTCCTCCTCCATCCTCATTCTCATCTTTCCTCTACAACCTCTACAACTACAACTCCACCAGAAATGGAGATAAAACAGCTAAATTGTTAGATTCCTATTTCGAGCATTCTGTCTGTGTATGTGTCGTTTGAGTGTACATCTATTCGTTGTCGATGTCAAACGCAGATCCGATTGGTAGACATTGAAGATGGAACTTCTCGGGATCTCTCTCTCTCTCTTCTCCGTCATATTTGACTGGAATTACCGAATGGCACTCTTCTCCTTTCAAAACTCATTTTCAACTCCGTAATTTTGTTAGGCACTTGTGAATTGCGAGGAGGAAGTGAAGCTGCAACGAACCATTGCCTTTAATATATATTGACATCAACCCACACTTGTCCTTCTCATTTTCAACTCTCTAAGAACAGCACTTGGAACAAAATTGCATTGCTAATGTTCTTAATGCAGACATGTACAAATTCATCCAAGCCAAACACATTTATAATCGTTGAAATTTATGATCATGTACAAATGCACGGAGTTGTACTATACTTTCTATATCATATGCATTATTTATGATTATTGATACCGACAAGAGACAAAATTAGCACCCGATATGAGCAAAGGGAGTTTTTATGAGGAAATAACAACGTTGATACATTGAGCTCAGGCTTTTCGTGGACACTATACATTAGATACCCTAAATAGGCACACACCACCATCTTTCGACTTGCATCATTCCAAAGAATAACTTTTCATTTACAGCTTCAAAGGTTATGCTCACAATCTATTCGTTATGATGGCCTTAGTGGACGAAGGAAGGAAGGACCGGACTCCCTAACCCTAATATCTGCTACGTGCTCCCATAATAATAAAGGCACGCGCGACTCTTTCTCACCATGTAATTCTATGTTACAATTCACAATTGCTTTTCACTACATATACTTTTCTATACAATTTTACTATTATCCAAGAGTAGAGTCAACAGAAACCATTACGGTTGGGTGACTCTTCGAATACGAATATGATATGTTCGGTCATTCTATGTGCAATCATAGTAAATGTAATTCACCCTAAGGACAGCAATTCTGCCTTTTCTAAATCTTTCTTCAGAATTTATTAGTTTGTCCTCCATGCATCTACTACTATTGTCAGTACGTTTACAAAAGTATTTACCAGCTAATTGCCTTTGAAAACGATATTTCCTCATTATATTTTTCGTCATTTAGAAAATATTTAGATTTATTTCTTGCCTAATATCCAGTAATATTATATTTCATTAAGAAATGCTAATTTACTTGCCACTGATTAAAAATGTTTTTGAAACTACGGTAAACTTACCATTGTCCTTTTAAGTATTTAGTATGGAGGATAATATGATAATATGTTAAGAAAAAAGGAAAAGTGTTAATAATAAAGTGCATTTGAGTGTACAAGATTTGATAAAGGAATTTGTGAGGTTTTAAGGATCTTTTTTTATTGTGGAGAGCTGAATTGGGAGCAGATATTATATAAAGGATCAAACTGCATGATTCCCTTTTAACGCATCTCCCTCCTCCTCCTAAGTCAGAGATGGTTTAAAAGAGAATGAGTGAAGCGTAGAAAAGAACTTCCTTTAGTGTTGTTTGGTATATACGGTTGAAAAGAGTGAGTCAAGTCTTAAGGATCTAGCAATTAGAAGGATTAGCCGTAACTCTCACGCAATAAAGTTTTCCATCCGGTAGTAACCACGCTTGCCATACTAAAAGCATTGCTGACGCTCTTTTCCCAGCAACTAATATTCGATGGTGTAATAAACGCTGGAGCAGGGAGGCAGGCAGAAGCAGCGCTACATAACATAAACATAGTAACCTACTACAACGTACTACCTACCTAACTTATAATACTACGACGCTTATACACTAGGGTTAACACTCTAGATAAATATTAAATCAAGTAGTATATCTTAATGTGATGCAGGTTATGTTAAGGAGGAGGATAATGTAAACAGCATAGCATGCTTCCTATACTAACTGCCTTAAACTGAACTTATATGGATATATAGTTTGTGTTTATGTTCCTAATAAGGAAAATATGTGAAAAGTATATATCTAAGATATAGATAGTTAGATATTGTGAGTATTGCATGTTCCATAGTTAGTTTCGCGCAGTTGAGGAGGGAAGAAGGCAAAAGGAGAATGAACGTAAACGAAGCAGTAAAAGGAAAAGAGGGGGAAATGGAGAGAAAATGTGTATTGCATATTGCATTGTATGTATGTATGTGTACGTACGTAGTAGTGTAGGATTTAGGTTTGTGTATGTGAAAAGAGAGAGAGAGAGTGTGTGTGTGAGTGCCTTGTGTGAGTTAATATGCCTATGCCATGAAAATAGTAGTGGCTTCTGAGTAGGGAGTTGACTAATATAATCGTACTGACAATGGTAACCGAAGGAAAAGGAACTAAAAGGAAAAACGGATGGGAAAAGGCTTTTGAGTGAATTTTCAGAGAATGAAGAGAGGAGGATGGCAGTTGCATTAGAGAAGTTCGCTAGTAAACTATAACTAGGTGAGTAGTTGACTGAGGCTACCTCTCTCTCCTGCCTTCTGTTCTCTTTAACTCATTGTCAGTCCATTGAAAAAGTATATACATAAGTCCAGCTTATATTATATACTTATGTTGGACTAGGAAGGCAAGAGAATTCAGCTTATATTCATTTCACATCAAAATTAGATAGTCAAATAGAGAAAAATTCACTTCTTATGAATTGAGGGTACTGCATTTCCGCTACTACTATCTCTAACTCTTTAGAGACTAGGGAAAACCCGGTTTTCTTAGCTATTTTTCCAGTGGATTGGCTATTAGCTGGTCTCTTTTCTTCTGTTAGTTCCGTTCTGAAACTCACTTCAGTTTCACTCTGTCTAACGAAGGAATTCCCCCAGCAAAGTAAAGTAACTTAGAGAATTGGAGAAGAAGCGTAAAAAGAGATCTTGTTCATTTTACTTGTCTCCTGCTAAATCTTACTTAGCTACATGTTCTCATAGTACTTGCTACTTTTTAGTGTCTAAATAAGTCCCTACTCCGCTCCAAGTAGTAAAAATAAAGCGGATTCTCAGGGAATTTTCTCTGTCACAACTTAAATACATAATTGTAATGTTTTCCCATTACAACATGAGATATTACATCAGAGGAGTATAGAAAGTGCAGGAGTTGCATGTGTATAGGATTAAAGTTATTATAGTTGTATTTTAATTGTTATATAAGTACTTATATGGTTTTCCTACTATTTTTTGTCTCAAGTTGTTGCACAAGGAGACTTGAGTGTGTGTCTTGAGGGAAAAAGTATTTGAGGAAATAGGATAAGACAGAAAACTAGACTCGACAGAAGCTCTTTTGTTTTCGATAGAAAGAGTGATTACTAGAAAAGGGAGCTATTCATTCAATTCGCTCTCAATTCTGACCTCGATCTCGAATAGCAATATCGCAGTCTCTGTCTCTCTTGAGAACATTTGTCTTGTTTTTCATGGATAGAAGTTAGAATTTTAAAAGTATTATTATAGCGTATACGTCCACCACGTCCTAGTCTTATTGTTTTACTTTATTCTTTGATGCAGGTAAATAGATTCTGAGAGGGAACCTTGGTAGTTTAATAGATTGCCTACTTTTATGTGTATGTATATATTTAATATAAGTGTGCGAGTATGAGCCTGAGAACGGTAACCTTACCTTGTCTTAACTTCTATCAGAGAAACAACTAATGAACGTGAGTCTCTTTCCTCCTTACGCTTCGGTTATCCTTTATGCTCTAATGTAATACTTACTTTACTAGTTAGCTACTTATGTTGATAGTTGGTAGACTTGTGCTAGGATAACACTTGCTCTGTCTCTGTGTCAGAATTACAAGTTCGAGGCATGTAAGCATTTTGACTACTGTCTTGTTCTTGTAGCACTATTCTCAGCCTGACTGAATTGAATTGAACTTAAATCTTTAGCAGAGATAATATTATTAGGAGTTGCTAAGCCCAAGTGAGTTGCCCAACTTGAATTCGTTGTGCTACTGCCAGACCAGAGCTACCAGCAACAAACTCAAAATCTCATTTACCACTTACTTTCTGTGTCGTGAGTGATCTTAACCGAGCAACAGTGCACTCCACAACTTCTCACTCAACTTTAAATAAGGTTAACACTTACATTCTTCAACTCACTCCTTAATTCATTTAACTGTTATTAAGTGAGACTGTCGAGTCACGTCAACCCGGCACTCCTTTCGGTTATCTAAGCAACTTCAAGTGCTACGGACACTACTACTAATTCACTATTTATTAACGCCTCTGTCGAATTACCAGTGAATTTTTAAACTACTAAAATGAGTGATGAGACTGAATTGGCCGAGGACTCTCCCAATGAGGAGGATATGCCTGAAAAGTAAGTATTTTCTCATTCATTGACATTTCGCAACTTTTACTCACACTCACTCCAAATTCATCTTTACTAGTGTGGAAAACATGAGTAATGTGTCCATTAACAATTAAAAATAGCAGATAAAGCTAATTTTTTTAGAACAATCTTAGTTGACCATAGATATTTTATTGATAGTAACAATGTCGGTTTATTCAACATATAAATGCATTCAGTGCTAAACCGCTGAATGTAATTGGGAGGAATACTTAGCTATTTCCTTATTGGAGTTGACTGTCGATTTGTTCTACGTTTTTTCCAAGAAGATTGTTTCACTAACAAAAGTTTTATGTACATTTAATGTCTACGAAGATAGAGTGCAATGCAATAATATAATAGCTTTCCGTTGAGATGATTTGTAATATTGAAATAAAAAAGCTTGTTCTGCGACACTACATACACGTACCCATCTGAAATTCTCAATCCCAATGCATCATCAACTACTAATAGTTTTACATCATATGCTACATACAGAATTAGCGACACGATGACCGTTCATAACAGAAAACAACAATAACAGCATGCATGTCCGTAGTTAATGGCTGTGTAACATGCAATAATATGAGATCAATCGCTGTGTTCTTTTATAGTAAATATCTACGAAACACAACCGCTATTAGCGGTTTGTCTACTGTTGTGCTTCACCATTCTACGGATGTACAGACATTTAACTCCTTTCAAATCAGTAACTGATTGGTTTTATTTTCGATTTTTTGTGTGCCTTCTACTAAAACAATTGGAAAATGTGACATCTTAATTTTAGTTGCAATTTCCAATGGAATTTTATTTTATTTATTTATTTTATTTTTTATTTTCCATAATAAAAATCAGTTTTAATATTATTCTCTACCTGAAACCCACAGTGAATCAAGCATGAAATAGTTAAATTGTAACCCGATTTATAGGTTGTTTTAATTAAATGCCATAATAAGCACCCTTCATTATTGCTTTTGTCCAAAAATGTTGGTTTGATATCGATGGATTCTCTATAGAATCTAAATATACAGCAATAATAAACCAGTGAGTGCCAGTTTATTTCTCTGATAAAAAATGTAGGATACCCCAGTTAAATGAGTGCAGTGAAGGCTGTACTCTTTCTCGTCTAAACAATGGCTTGATAGTGCAATCAGCTTTGTGATTGTTATACATGCCCATATGCCTCGGTGGCACACTAATACTCTTCTAATTTATACATGCAATTTCTGACGTAAGCAAGTCTGTAAGAAATGACAGCACCACCATCGGCATTAACAATGCAATGTAGTAATGCAGCAGTCTGAGTATTAAACTATAATGTGTCTCATAATCTAGATTCTAGATCGCACTAGAAAATAAACAGCAAGTAAAAGGTAAAATAAAGAATGTGTTTGTAATATCCTAGCTGTCTTGCTTTAGTCTAAGGCACTCACTAGTCACTACATGAACATTGCCCTTTTATATGATGAGAAATAATATGGCGAACAAAAGATTGCAATCAATTACGTTAATTACCATAGGCTGTCGTTAAATGTTAATGAGTCGACTTATGAATTCATGATTACAGAAATGCCAGAAAATTATAAATATCTACAATGGTACTGACCATCACATACATTATACATAACATGTACTACTTTCATGATTCACATACTCATGCAGGTAACTTTTCAGCACATTTACTGTAAAATCTTAAATGAACTAGATGATGAACATGTAAATGGTGTGTTTACGGATTATGGCTCTTTGTTACGAAAATTATAGGCTCCTATCAATTATAGCGCAAATGCTTTATATTAGGCATAAAATGCTGTATTTTGCTTCAACAATTTAAATTTTTTAATACTTGCCTCTATACTAAATGCCAGTTATGTTTTATTTGAAATTCATAAATCATTCCATCGGCTTCATCAAAGCAGATCTCCTGAGGTGCTTTGCTTGCCTTCTTCGTTTTCGATCCTTCTGTCGATGCCTATTTTAAAATGGGTAAAGATTAATTCATATATAATACTGTCGTACACTATTTCTCAGCAATATTTTCTCACGATAAAACGCATTTTAAAGTAGATACTTCACTTTCATTCAAGCAGTACAATAATCGGACATTACTCAATTACTTTATTTTTACACATTGTAGTAATTTACTTTCAACTTTGGATGTGAAACCGCAGGAAATAACTAAGCCACACATTAAGTGTTAGTAATGGCTTTTCATAATGTGAACAGGAAATATGACACATTTGTATTCAGTAATACTTCTATCTATATAGATTTGTATAGTAGGTAAAGCATGTTAGAAAATTTTTGCTATTAAAGATTTATCACACGTTAACGACCTGCTTGACCGTCTTGTGTATTGTGCTGCTATTATGCATATGGAACGTTAATTCCATGTAAATTGGTTATAAGCATTTAGCAAATCTCTCTTCAAATATATTTCCTCTACATTAGAATATTTATTACGTGGACAGATGAAAAAGGCGATGTGTGTGTGTGGAGTGTGGAGAGTGCAGAGAGGAATAAAGAAGTTAAGCGAAGTGAGACAGGTGCCAAATCGCTTTCTACGTACCTACCACTGTGCAAATGTATTTGCATGACAATACTGTCAAACAAGAAAGTTAAATGCTCTAGAAATGAAGATGTCATCTAATTTCTGATTGTCTGCTTGAAATAATAGAGAGGACTGTGATGTGAGTGCATTAGTATGTATGTAGATCCTCAATCCTCATTTAAATTATACCTACCGCTGAAATCATGTTTGCAACTGCATGTAAATGTAATTGGGCGTAATGGGATTTGCTTAGCTTCAGTTGTAAGCGTATTTAAACTTGCACACTACCTAAGCAAACATCAGTGTCACTTTTAAAGGAAAGTTTCGCCACAACGACGACCTACTGATTAGAACTAGCTCTGATTTCACGTTTCAAACAAAAGACTTGGCGGCCCACACATTTGCACAAAATTTAACACATCATTTTCAGCTTCAAGTCTACAACGCCCGAAAATTCATGGTTTGAAGCACAAGACGCAGTTCTTTCTGTTATGCAAATTATTCTATATGAATGGTCATAATATTATTATTATCACTGTTTTCTTCATAGAATTCTTTACTTTTCATTCTATTACACTGTCATTCCAAGGCACTTACTTTACAAAGGGGAAAAAACGACGGCTAAAAAAATTCAACATAACGACATAATATTTGTGATTATCATTCAATAGATTAGCTTTGACTCAAGG
>JABASI010003544.1:0-16209 GCA_019776505.1 Tomocerus nigrus
ATATCCTTTCATTCGACACACGGACAGCGACGACGACGACGACTCCTGTGGCTCTTACTACTCTTTAAGGGACTCTATCCTCGAATATGACTACACAATGTCCATGTCCACCCTCTTATCTCTTTCTCATTTATATGCACCACCACCTTATATGCCTTGCCATATAAGATTTCCTCGCTCTTCTCTTATTCTACTGACTGACGCAGACTTTTACATTGACAGCTCATTTCAAAAGATTAGACATTTCATTGTCGCAACTCGAAACTACTTCAGTTTTCATTCTTAACCCCAAAATTTTCTTACAAATTGCCTCATTCCTATTCCTAGTTTAACTATTGAGCATTTCAATGATTTTTAATTTATAATTTGAAATCAGGACTATTTTTGAATACTTTTGTATTATTTATTATATTAAATTAAATATATTTAAGTAATTATCACATTTATTACATATTTATTTTAAAATCCGAATCATTTAATTAATTTAAATATTTAACATAAATAAAATGTACATTACATACTTACTGTCACAATAGTCTCCACTTTAATATGATATTTATTACATTGAACTAGGTCTAGGTATTTATATTTAACTAAATTATAATTATTTAATTTTAATATTTAAATCATTTAAGTAATTTCAATGCTCCACATTTAAATAAAATGCAGGTATTTTGTAAACAGTGTTACTTTCAATAATTTTATTGCCTCCATTTTATTATATTATTTATTATATTATTAAAATAAATATCTTAATTAATTTAAATATCCAACATTGAAATAAAATGCAGCATAGTTATTATTGCAACAATATAATATTGTCTACACTTTGTCAATCTGTAATCAACAATGCCAATGCCAATGATTTTGCATAAATGGGAAATGACTTTCTACCTTGTCAATAACATTGTTTTGCATTCAAGGGGGAATTCTTTGAATTCTTTTAGGTAGTTTAGGGCATTCTGTTGACATTTTTATCGAAAAATTATAAGTGTATATAGCTACCTATGGTTAATTTGATTTATTTATTTTCTACGTAATGACTACAAAATATTTGTTTTCCCTTATTCTTTATCCGTTTACTATAAGTGAATTGAGCGGTGTCCTTTGAGATTTTTGCTACGAAAAATCAAAATATAGTATAGGTACCGCCAGAGACATTAAAAGCACCTACTTACATTTTATGTATCTATAAAATTTGAAAGGATATAGGAATTCCTCATTCCTCATCAGATAAATCGTAATCTGTACGTAAATGAATGAGTTGCTGTTGTAAATGCTTTGTACTTTGGTATCAACATTATTATTTCTTAAGTCAGTCTGTGAGGATAAGATATCTGAACATTACAAGTCGGTACTTGCATGTAACGTCTAATTAGGAGTGTGTACAAGTTGAAAAGAATTTCTAATGACCTACTTTTGTTTGTTTTTAGACTCTTTAGTGCCTCATTAGGTACTTTCTTCCAATGGAACAAAGTATACACACAGAAGAGGGGATTTGTATTCATGGACACAAAGGGGTAGCTTTGTAAAGCCCGGAAGCTTGGTTCTTAAGGGTATCTCTGTAATATTGTTAAGGACTTATGTGTAAACACACGCACAGAATCCATGCATCACACAAATCTTTGCTCAATTCGTTTGTATGGAAATTTATTGTAGTGTGCTTAGTCTAAACTAAAGTCTATACTCCTTTACATTAGATATTTACTGTAGTGAAGTTTTGAGCTCATGGTTCACAACTTCCCATTTCCCGAATCTTGACATACCAGAGAAAATATAGTGGGAAATGGGAATGAAGCCAACTTGAAAACTTGAATTATTTTTTTTAATTCCCCTTTTCCCTCCTTAATTAGTTAGTTTTCGTCTTTGGTACTTTCTAATAATCCACAAAAATTATATTTTTGGATTTATTTTCTAAAGTCACATTGAAATAAAGAATTTCGAACCAATAAAAAATTAAATGGAGAAAATATTGTAACTATGCAGCATCTGCATTTTATTTAAATGATGAACATTTAAATTGATTGAATTAAAATAAATATTTAATATTTAAATTAAATTACTTATTAAACAATAAAAATATTCCGCTTTTTTAAAAATTTTAAATAAAATCCTAAATTAAGCAACAATTTTTGAACGTTTAAATAAATTGCTAAATTAAACAGTAAAAAATGCCAAATATTTAAATAAATTCATGAATTAAATAATAATAAATATTAAGTATTTAAATGAATTACTAAATTGAACAATAAAGTGTTAAACATTGAAATAAATTGCTAAATTAAAACTTAAATATTTAAATTTAATAAATTAAATATTAATAAATGATAAATATAAAAAGAATTCTTGAATATATACGTAGTTTACAGTATAATAACAAAAATAAAGACTTTAAATCTGCTAAAATCAATAGTGAACTAATTGGTGTGAAAGATGATTCAAAGGGTGAGTGTTGGCATATTAAGAAAGTGAAAATGGGGGAGTAGGACGAAACCCTGTGTTCGTATTATCCTGTTCTTGTATGGAGCTACATTCAAGGGCGAGCTTGAAAGTTCACTTTTACTCACATTTTTACATAAATGAAACGTAAAGAAATGAATATTCTCATCTCACTCTCCTTATTGCATATATCTCTCTCATTTATTGTATTATTATTACCTCTCTAAAGCTACATATTCACTACAGTAATTTAAGTGCATAGTCCATATAGCCATGAATGAATGAATGTGAGGGATAAAAAGCTCTCACACCACACTTCATCATCACAAAAGATTATTATATTCATATTCATTAAGATGATGTAGATTATTTGGGCTATTGCAATATTTAGTAACTATTAGACTATGTTGAGGCTCATTATCTCTTGAATTCAATCTTCATGTATCACTAATTACTCTGACAATGTCCACTTACTCAACGTACGTGTCTGGCTACTGCCATGGGCGTAAATAAACTCGTGGGGGCTCATTTCTTCTTTTACGACACACACCTGCACATTCTCAGCCACGGAAAATAAATACACTAATTGTAACTAATGCAAAGTTACACTTCCTAGAGCCATCCGCATATAATTAACACTCTCCCTCCCCATTTCCCAATTCCCTCGCTCACATTATGAGAACACTGACCGAAAAGAAGTATTTATTTACAACTCGCAGCAGACTCATAATACAATTATTATATCCTATACATACCTACTCTATTCAACTATAATAATATTTATTTGGGTCAAATCTGATAATACATTTATTAGAAATTGCCTTAAACATATTAGAAATCTTATTCTATTAAAAAATCATTTTTTATGATAAATTCCCACTGTGCAACAAATTGTTTGTAACTTGTAACATTAATTATTGTAACAGTTAAAGTTCTGTTCAAACAAATGATTTCACACTGTTTATATTTCTTACTAGTTACAAAATATTCATTTGCATTTTAGATTTAATTCGCTAAATTTTAAAACTCAGTAGCTACTTATAATAAGGGTGGTCAATCCCGTAATAAAAACAGATTAAATTTGTTTGTCGAATTTATCACTTGTTTTTGCCCGCGTAAAATTTTGTATCTATTTGTAATTGATTTCATTTTGTAATAATTTTTTGTACTATTTTTTAATTTAATTGAATTCTAGAACCGTCACAGATTTTCGTTTTTCATTACATTTTATTGATCATTTTAGATTTTAGCTTTGGCAAGAATTTTTACCGTCTTTTTAAATCTAAGGATTTAAATTATCATTGATTTGTTGAGATTATTAAAATTGGATCAAATCGAATTCGATTAAATATTATGTTGTCCACCCTTAATATAATTTTTAATCAAATTGAAAGAACTAGTTCGCAAAAATTGAAAAAGGAGATTGAAGCAATTTTTAAATCGATTAGTTTGAATTGGATTTTATTCGAAAGGAATGATAACTGTGCTTCCATTGTGCTATGGAGATATAGAATGTGTCAAAAGACAATTAACGTTATTTGCTCGAGATGACATTCACCTAGTTTGCTCGAAACGAGTTTTGCTTATTTAACGATTTGCTTCTCTGTCTGATAATGATGATGATATGATTATTATTGGATGTGGTTAGTTCGGTTTCGTTTTTATTGCTAGAAGAAAGTTTTTGGTAATTGATCTTGGATTTGGGGGATTTCACCTTAAAAATGCGAGATGATCTAGCAAATATGTTTTATATATCATCACAGATGCAATTATTAAATTCCGTTGTCGATGACACTTGCTAAAAAGTGCTCTCAATAAATTCCACAAGTTTTAATAGAATTATTACGATTATTTTGTATGGCGTTCTATTTCTCATGGCATGCACAAATGACAATGACAGCCACAATTATGTAATCGACGAAATAAATTCGTCGAAAATAATGCTCTTCCCAATCTCTTAAAGGTATTTAAGTTAAATTGGGGCAACCACATGCCGCAATTCTAAAACAATCTTCAATTGCGAGCATTAAATAATTTTTTAGAATGAAATTTAATTAATCAAATGTTATAATGTTCATTTTTCATGTAACAAAACAATTGCAATTATTATTGAGGTAGATTGAAGAATGTTAGGAAAATTGGATTTTTGTGGCAAAAAAGGGAAAAAAGCAAATTGTGTAAATTAGAACAGAATTTAAGTGCCCCAAAAGAAAAAAGTTTGTGGTAAAGTTACGCTCACGTCTTTTGTGATCCATTATAACTGCATATTTAGTAAAAAGACTCATTGTTAGCTTTAACCCAAAGAAAATGAGTAGTCCGCGTGTTCTATTAATTCTGAATTATTACAATTAGAATTAAACATTGCATTGTTCGTGTAACCCACAACCCACCTACCTAAATAAATAATCAACAGCTACATAGCTGCATTAGATCAAGTCCACTTGCATATTTCAAGATTAACTCTCAATTTATTATTGTTTCAGAAAAAATGCTTGATTATGATTACGTTGGCAGGTTGCCCCTGATGCAGACTGAAAAATCGTGATAGAAACATTACATAGTGTTGCATTGCATCTAGTCACTTCATAATCTCACTACTATCAGACCACAACAATCCAATCTGGCCAACATTCTTCATCAAATAACTTAGGTACTCGAGCATTATTAAGACCCTTTACCTATGTATATTATTATTATTACAATTTTACTTTATTATGTATACCACGTCATATTGTACTCCCCTTTTTATATTCCTACAAAATTCATACATAAAAATACAAAATCAGACCACGGATATTTAAACTAAATTATTGCGTGAGGAAAAAGAAACATTTTAAAAACAAATTATTGCTGAATTTTTTGTTAATAGGCATAGACATACATAATCTTATTATTTTTAGCAACATATTACTTGAAATAGATTTTGGGTTACAATTTTAGCAAATTATTAAATAAAGGAAAATATTTTATCGTGGAAACATTACAAGGTTTAATATTTTATCAATATTTTAATGAAAAACATTTGAAAGCTAAATAGTTTTAGAGCACATTTGTGGAAATATAGAGAAATTTTGTACAAATATAGGGTCTTTGTGAAAATTTAAGGGTTTTCGTCTAAATTTAGGGAATGTTTGTGTAAATTTAGAAACTTGGAGTGTAAATTCTCGAATTTCTGGTGCAAATTTAGGGAGAATAAATATTTTAAGGAAATATATTTGCCAAGGTAACTGAATTTATAAGTATTTTTTAGAAAATACTTGCGTAACTGCTTTTTGGAAATAATTTGCGTGAATATTTTCAGGAAATATGTGTGTGTAAATATTTTTAGGAATTACTTGCGTGTAAATATTTTAAGAAATACTCGCTAATATATTTTTTTAATAAATGTTTGTGTTCGGGAAATATTTACGTATTTAGGCCATTTCAACTGATGTGGTGTGTGAATTATAATTTTTAATAAATATTTGAATAAATTCTTGCAAATAAATAAAAATATAAATGTCCGATGTCTGTGTAGATGAGAGAGGGATATAGTGTTGATGCTAATAATAAGCTATAGATAAAAGTACAGTAAAAATAAGAGATATATAAATGGACTCGTTGTACAGTCAGTGAGTGTGTTTAGTTGAGTCAGTGTCTAACCCACGCCTAAAAGATAAAAATGTTAAATAGATGTATTCTATGTAAATTATGGCTTAGCCAAACTAAATAGTAAGGCAACTAGCATAGCAGAACGTCCTCAAATTCTCTCTCTCTCTCTCTCTAATTCGCAACAACAACATTCAAAGTCTATGGCCAAGAGTAGCAGTGTACTTATTATTGACATTGCACATTGCTATTAATGCAAACAATGTCTGACTTGGCCGGGCCGCGAGTGAGTAGTGTAAACTACAAACAACTATTAACAACGTTATTCTTATTCCCCCTGCCCCGAATAAAATCTTTTAGGCCAACTCGTCAGAGAATACAATGAGAAATCTTTGGATGACGGAATCTCAACTAAATACTACACACAGCCACCCGTGGATAGGTGACTTATTGTTAGACATCCAAGGCACTGCTACTTATCTCACATTTATCCCATCACTACCATATTATTAAATACAAATGATATTACTACACATTCCATTATGATGTTTAAGTTTAGGTCATCAATTCTTTGTCCTCGCCGTCTTTTTAGGCTACGGAAAGCTGACCGTGAATTTTTGAAAGTGCTCAAATAAAAAACAAGGTTGCTAATTGTCGAATTAAACGAATGTAACTACATAAATTGCAATACATAAAGTGCAATACATAAAACTAGACGAAAATGGGTTAATAGTTCTAAATGGATGAAATATAATTTGTAGGAATAAATGGAAAAGTCATTTACACGGCAATTTATAACCAACTAGGTACTCAGATATTTCAATTATTATTATTAAGTAAAGGAAAATTATTTCATTCAGAAATAATAGCATAATTATTTTAACATTTCATCGATATTTTAATTACAAAAATTAAAAACTAAATAAATTTAAAGTTTTTATAAATTCAAAGAATTAGTGTCAATTTAGGAAATTTTTCTGTAAATTAGGAAAATTTGTTGTAAATTTAGGGAAATTATCTGTAAATTAGAAAATTTTCTGTAAAAGGGAATTTTTCTGTAAATTAGGAAAATTTTCTGCAAATTCGGGAAATTTTTCTGTAAATTAGGAAACTATTGTGTAAATTAGGAAATTTTTCAGTAAATTAGGAAATTTGTCAGTAAATTAGGAAATTTTTCAGTAAATTAGGAAATTATTGTCTAAATTAGGAAAATTTTCAGTAAATTAGGAAATTATTGTCTAAATTAGGAAAATTTTCAGTAAATTAGGAAACTATTGTGTAAATTAGGAATATTTTGTGTAAGTTAGAAAACTAGTATTGTGTAAATTTAGGAAAATTTTCTGTTAGTTATATTTTGTGTAAATTGTAGGAATTTACTGAGAATATTATAAGAAATAATAAAAGACAAAGCTGCTAATTGTCGAATTAAATGAATGTAACATAACAAAGCGCAATAAAAGTAGAGGAAAAAGGGGTTATATAGCTGTAAATGGATGGAATAATTTGTTGGAATAAATGGAAAGCTCATTTACATGGCAATTTAATGTTTTATATGGATCTAGTCAGATATTCCAAGAATTATTATTCAACTGGCTAATTATTTTTATGTGAAAACACGACTTATTGCATAGTCAACATGTAGAATGAAAGAATTGTAATTACTTTGCTGATTTTACGATTTTCCGCAATATCCTTTCTATTTGCGGAAGACAATGGAGGATTGTGAGGTAGTAGGAGAATTGACACACTGCACTAACATAATAGCTGTAGTACAATCCTACTACAAAGTGTATAATTAGTACAAAAAGGATTTAAATGGTTTAGTGCATAGCCAAAGCCAATTATTTAGAGAGAGAGGATAATGTAAGGAATAATTGGGGACTAAATTAAATGGGTCTGTGTGGACTTTGAGTGGAATTAGGATTTGGAATGCTAAAAATAAATGTGTGGGTGGGTGGGATATGCCAATAAATCAATTCCATGGAAAGATAACGACACGACCGGCGACCATGTAATCCACCTCTTGCATTTACGAAAGTTTAATCTGAATGGACTGAGCAAAGACTCATTATCACAGTTACAATGATAAAACGTAGTTGTGTTTTCTGTTTATAAGATTACTGTCGATGATTCTATCTGCATAACTATAGCTTACACCTACTTACTTATTATCTGTACACTGTACATATATATCCGTAACCTAGCCTTAAAAGTAACAAGCTATAATCAGTTGCATGTCTATATGACTTTAGTATGTATCATCAGCATTGCAATCAGTTTTTATAATAGGACTATTCATTCTCTATTATTATAATCATTAAATTCATCATGACCGCTTAAATTTTTATTCTGATCGTTTTAAACAGTATCACGGGGCTATAATATTACTAGGGGTATGCACGTCTAGGAATATTTGCCTAGATGATTATAAACCAAAAAGTAAAATCAAAACGATATTAAAATTTTTGAATTATTCTGATTGTCTTTAAAATGGTTTTTGTCCAAATAATTAAACTATTTCTGATCGATTGTAATCAAAAAATTATTATCAAGCAGAAAATAGATCGATTCGTTACACTATTATTTCAAAAATGATCGGAATTTTCCTCCGATTAATAATTAAAAAATATATAATCAGTCAGAAAATTAGTGGAACCTTGAAACGATTTTTCCACAAATAAGTAAAATTAAACAGAATAGTAGTAGAGTAATGACAATCAAAAAATTATGGTCAGACAAATAATATCGACTTTTAACGCTATTATTTAAAAAATAGTTGAAAATAAGCAGGATATCAAATTTTTCTAGTAATGAATACCCCTATTACCAAACAGAGTAAAATATATTTTTAATATTGGATTATAAAAGATGATAAGGTAAATTTAAGCGGAGTAGTAAACTGGTAATGAATACCCCTAATATGTCTAAAAGTGCATTTTCCGTCAATTGGATGTGTATACAGAGTATAGATGGATGTATTTGTGTGTTTGGAGGTATTGTTAAGGATTTGTGTGTGTTTGAGTAGTGTGGGGATTGCAATGCGGCCAGACCTGTCCCTGGCCGGCTTCCTTGCTCAGCTTTCTTGGCTCAGCTCAGAAGAATACAGTTACAAAGCAAAGAACTCTCTTCTTCCTCACTTGACCTCAAATGTTTACTAATATTATTTATTGCATCTCATCCTATATCTACCTATCTGTACACACACTCTCCGTCTCTTCCATTCATGCCTATACAAGATTAAATTATATATACGTATATATAACTATAGGTATAAATGTAATATTAATATTATTCTATATATTGAATGGCTATAGATTTGTATAAGAAGCAACAGGTAGTTGTATTTTATAGTTTTGAGAATAATAATAAAGGAGCAATGCAATGCAATAGGTGCGTATGTTATAGCATTATGCCTTTAAAGTTCACTTCTTGTTAACTCACATGAGGCCAGGTAAGAGTTCTCGATATGCAACTATTTATCCCATACACCTAACCTAACACACCTTCCGTCTACCTACTCCACACAGGGTTACTTTTATTTATGCACCCTACTCTTACAATTCTACCACAAATATTGTAAAAATATTTTTAAAATAATTTTTAACGACAAAAATTATATGAGACGATTTTAATTAAGACCATGACGCTCTTTAATAGCCAGTTATTAAATTATATTACCCAATTCTTAAATTCGACACAAATTCTACCACATTTTCTGCAATTTCTCTCACCTTGCAATTTTTAAGTACCTATATATAATATTTATATACGCCTGTAATTTTAATATAAATAATTGATTAAGTAATTATAGAAAACAGGTGCATAGCTTGTGCATAAATTAAAATTAAATTAAATTAATATAGGGATTTATTGAAATTGCAAATTAATAAGGCAGGAGTTAATGCGTGTTAATAATTATAGTACATTTGTGTGTATAGGTCCTAATGTAAATGTCCTAATTATTTAATTATTGTAATGCAAAAGAATTTATTTTTTTAATTAATGAGTTAATTATTTATTTAACGCATTAATTATTTATATACTGCATTAATTATTTATATATGTTGCATTAATTATTTAATTAATAGATTAATTATTTATATACTGCATTAATTATTTATATATGTTGCATTAATTATTTAATTAATAGATGAATTATTTATATTTTATAATGCATTAATTATTTGCTTAATGGATTAATTATTTATTTTAATGGGTTAATCAGAAGGACAGCTATTACGCATTATTGCAGGAATATAAGAATAAACATTTTAATATTCCTTTGACATTTTCCCAGTGTAGGATAAAATAAGAGAGTAAACCCTGATGGTTATTTGTAGTTGCACAGGTAAAACCGTGTGTCTGGCAGGTCTACGTGAGAGAAGGAATGATACTATTGTTTGTGTGTAATGTAATGTCGTATTTCTTGTATTCTTAGAATGAAAGAGGCAAAAGCGCAAAAGGGATGAACGGGAAAGATAAGCAACAGGTAGTTAAATGGTTACTTGCATGAATGTTGCTTGGTTTGAGTTGAGTTGAGTTGAGCTGAGCTACGTGTTGGCTTTATGTTAAAGGGAAGCATAATTCCTTCTTGGCTTTTACTATAGTCGAGCTAGCATTATCTGTGACGGAGGGAGAGAGGAGTCATAAATGAGAGAATAAAATATACACACTCATTGCATGTACACATCTTATAAATTATATTATTCTGTACAAATAGAGAAAATCAGACGAGGAACTACCTGTGTACGTGTGTGATCTATAACGAGTTTATTGTTTGTGCTATCATATACAACAATCCCTATCTCTCTTATTAATATGACTATACTCTAATATAATAATAATTTCATTCTACACTAAAATCCTCCTTTTTACGTTAACGTAGTATCTCTGAAGAACTACACTTAAGTTGTAAGTTGTAAAATGGAAAGAGTCGGAGGAGAGATTCAAAGAGACACTACTAACACTACTCAATAGACAACTACTCTCGGACCATATACTAATAGTACACAGACACAGCTACATGCAAATCCTGCTCTTACCTGCCTTACTTACGCTAAAAGGAAAGGAGAGAGAATTACTACACCATAAAATCACAATTAGCACCCACGCTACTTAAAATACATTCTCCTACCTGTCTCCGTCATTTAAATATTTGCTTGAGATCAATTTTGCTGGTGAAAAATATGCAAAAATAAAGATGGACTGTTTCAAAAAATAATTGAAAGCGTTAAAAAGTTATAACTTACAAATAAAACATTGAAAAAACAATTTTGACACACCTTTCTTAAATTCGTGCAAAATTATGCTAAAACTGTAATTATAATATTAAGTATAATTAGTAATTACTAAGATTTGAATGCAACAAAGAAATTTGAGTTTAAAAAGCGTCAAAATTCGAAATTTTAATACAACAAAAGTTCAAAATTCAAAAATTTAATTCAAAAGGTGACAAAATTTGAAATGTTAATACAATAAACGGTTAAAATTCGAAATTTTAATTCAAAGAACGTCAAAATTTGAATTTGCAATGCAACAACACGTCAAAATTTGATATTTGAATCTATAAAACAAATTAGAGATATGAATTTAAAACAATGTACCTAACTAAATATTTTGATCGTAAAATTAACTCCCTTATAAATAAATCTCACTCTCATTTAAAGGCCATGTGTTATGTACATACATGTATTCATGAAGACTATGAATAAAGGCTGGGGCATTATTTGTATAAAATACGGTACTAATGATAATAATAATGTGACTGAATAGTAAAGCTGAATGCGGAGTATCTGTAGTAAGTAAGCAAGCAAAAGCAAGTAATAGTAGTAGGGAATGTATTGAAGATATGAGAGTAGATATTGAGTTGGTATTATATTCTAAATGTAGTTGTTGTGTACTATAGATGTATAATATTATTATAAGGTGGTTGTTGTAGGTAAAAGAGTTGACTGGGAAGAATGGAGGAAGGAGAAATGCCTGAGGACAGAAATTCCTAGGTAAGAAAGTCAAGTCAAGTAAAGTGAAGTGGTGGTGATGGGGAAGAAGAAGGCAGCAAGCAGGTAGACAGACATAATAAGAAGTTTATAATATCTCGTCGAGTCATAGCTAGGAATTCATATGCTAATGTCGGACACGAAGAAATGTCCGTGGTGGTGTTGGTGGTGGAGTCCCTGAAGTCAACTCATAATATTCAGACTGAACTGAAGTGAATAAGTGAAGCCATCGAGGAATATTAACGAGAGATAACTGCACTGACTGACTTAACTCACTTCCCCATCGCCATCATTCACTACTCACTAAAAAATATTGCCAATAGCCAAAGGAACTCTTCCTCGCCCCATTGACAGCCTCAGCAAGGGACATGGAGGACCTCAACGAGTTCCACTCCGAATACAACACTGTAACTACCTAATTAATTATTTTTTTCATTCATCATTAATTATTCATAGCACTCACAATTTAAGTTAACCCATTCCCTACAAAAATAAATTAGAGTTAGAATCAGCCACAAAATAAATTAAAGTTAGACACAATGAATAAAAGTGAAGGGCTAAGTTTCAAACGAGACAGATTTATGTGACTTGACCCCTAAATCTAAGGCTACCCGTCAAATATATTAAATTTGGCTTGAAAATTTAATGATTTAACAAAATTAATTGACTCTGCGGGGTCAAAAGTCACAAACTGACAGCGAAAACAAATATTTCACGAATTTTACTAAATTTACAATCAGAAATTGACAGTGTGGATAAATATTGCACGAATTACTAAATTACGGATCAGAAATTGACAGTGTGGATAAATATTGGACGGATTTCACTGAATCTACAATCAGAAATTGACAGAGCAAAAAACTATTGCACAAAATTAAGACCAGAATATTTAATTGAAGGGGAATTGTGTTTTAAAAGTGAATAAATATANAATATTTAATTGAAGGGGAATTGTGTTTTAAAAGTGAATAAATATAATTTAGTGACTCGTATAAATGATAATAATTGTTAAAATTAAATTAGAAAGGTTAATAATGTTAATTTTTTTAAAATCCGAAAATAGTTTCTATGTTTAAAAGTGAGTAGTTTTATATTCGTTTTGTGTTGTCTGTTTGGGAGAAGATGGAGGAATGGTGTGATGTTGGCGTAGGCTCTCTCTTTTGACTGGGAAATATTATTAATAATAATAACGAGCGACTGTGTGCCTACTCAAGGGAATGGAGTTAATGATGTTAAATAGTGTAATGTTAGTTAACAAACTAAAATACTGCTGTGTCTTAAGTCTTGACTCTTTCTTTTCCTTGGCTTCTTCTTCATCTTCTTCGTTTGTCTCAATTAAAATCAGATAGTTTCGCATGGTCACGGGAGCGAGACTTCCCCTTCCACTCCTCAAAAGTCAAAAGATGAACATTTTAGATTGACTTCCACACACAACACACAGAAATGAAACTTGAGTGCACCTACTCTGTAAAATAAATACATACATTGACCTTTAGTTGTTCAATTCACTTGACTTATTTTATTTTCGAGAGAGAGAGAATAGAAAAAGAGCAGCTCACCTTTTTAATATTTTAATCCTTGAGATAGAGTTGGCTGCAGGTGGCACAGGAGGAGGGTTAATTATCTTTTTCTTCTTTTACTGCCAGAGATGCAGTTGCACAAGGATCTAGTCTATTAATAAAATTAACATCACATTAAAAATTAAAGTACTATGTATCGTTAGAAGATATAAAGAAAAGTTAAAAACATAATTCCGCTTCCTCCTCCTCGACTACTAGTTTCCTTTCTTGTTCTTGATTGTTTACATATGGAGCTAGTGTGGTCAGTAATTAAATGAGTGCTGCTCCATTTTTCTAATTTTTGAATTTCCCTGAAAAAAAGTTCCTCTTTTATTTACATTGTTATTAAAATGTCGAAAAATAAGTCAAAAATTCCGGTGAAATCCGCACGCTCTCTTTTCCACGGCAATTTGAACTCAGATCCAATAAGTCTGCCAATGCCGATGGTCGGCGGCCCAAATAGTCACGGTGGAAAATTGACAAGGACATCAATGATGATGCCCCCGGGCTTCTATCAATCTGTACTGAAAAATAATACGGACAATTTAAAGAAAATTGCACAGGGTAGGTTTACTGTTGGACCCAGTTACAGTCGCACCAGCAGCGGAAATTCAAGTCTTTTTAATCAAGTCAGATTTAAAAAGGTTAACTAACAACACTAACACATTTCAACTATCATTAACTTCATTCCCTCCCTTTATTCGGCATCTCTGTGAAATCTTTCTGTGCATAAGTGAGCAGTGAGCACGAAAATATTTAAAAATAGGTCGCCAATCTACGCCGCAGGCAATTTAAATTGTTTTGCCGAAAGTTATTAAACCTGAGGGCATTCTACTATTCCTATGTTTACATTTATAAGCTACAAACAAACGAGACGACACGACAGAGTGGACAGATAGACAAACGACATTTATAACAAATAGAAAGAAATTTTCATTTTCACGACGACAATTAGGAAAATTAATAAATACTAACTTACTAATTATTGTTATTTTGGTTAATGGTCAATGGTTTTAAGTTTGTTGCAGAATTTTGATTATTTTCCAGTTCTTCGTTTAATTTTGAAATTTTGGGATTAGGGGGACACCGTCTGGTTTCAGAATGAAACGACACAAATATTTGAGCCGGGCACGGTTCTGGAGTACCACCCACGGGGAAACGTTTTGACTATCCAAAATCTTAAAGATGAAGTCTTCACAGTCGAAAATAATAATCACGTCAAGAAAAGGACGGGAGACCTAAATCACAAAGATGAAGTTGGATTTAATGACATGATTTCCATGAGGTGGGCTTTAGTTTCATGGACAAAGTTTTTTGTGTATTTTAATGTTGACAGTGTTTTTAAATTAACATACTTATTTACAGTGACTTGACTGAACCGGCTTTGCTGTGGAATGTCAAGACACGATACGAAAATGGAATCATTTATGTAAGTTGTCAGTTTAGAAATCCAACATTGAAAATTCAAATATTTGAAATTCAGCAGAGTTTCTGTTGAAATATTGTGAAAATATTTTATTTTGAATTTTCTAGACTTACGTGGGAAGTATTTTAATATCCGTGAACCCGTACAAAATGTTTGACATTTACGGCCTCCCAAACGTTAAAAAGTATGAAGGGCGAGTTTTGGGAGCACTGGAACCGTAAGTTGAAGTTGAATTGATTTTAGTGCCATTTTATCTGTAATTTAAAAGAAAAAAAATTATCCAGTAATAACCGTTGATTGAATATTAAATGTTTCTGGAACAGGCACTTATTTAGCATCGGCTCTTCAGCCTACGACAGAATGAACAAAGATAATTCATCCCAAGTGATTGTTATTAGTGGAGAATCAGGAAGCGGGAAAACTGAGTCGACAAAGTTAATTATGGGCTACTTAGCCCTTGTAAATAAATCCCCAAGTAATTTAATCACAGAACAAATCCTGGAAGCCAGTCCATTGCTGGAATCTTTCGGAAACGCAAAAACAATCAAAAATGACAATTCCAGTCGCTTTGGAAAATTCATTCAAGTTTATTTTAATGGGTAAATAAATATTTTTTTGTGAATTTTAAGCTAAATTGGAAAGATGATTGATATTAATAATTGTGTTTTTAATTTTATTAGTCGCTCCAGTACAAGTATAATCACGGGTTCGCGCATAACGGAATATTTATTGGAAAAATCTCGCATTGTGACTCAAGCAAGTGAAGAGCGTAATTATCACGTCTTCTACGAACTGCTCAAAGGACTGAATAAGGAAACGAAAGAGAAATACGGATTATTATCCCCAGAGAAATATTTTTATTTGAATCAAGGTGGGAGTTGTGTAATCCAGGGCAAAAATGACAAAGAAGACTTTGATGCTTTGCTCAGTGCCATGCAAATCCTCGGATTCAGTTCGGATGAACAAGATGGAATCTTTAGGATACTTTCTGCCGGTCAGAATAACAAATCATTTTTCCTAAATTATTTCTAAAATTATTTCAAACAACCTTAAATTGTTTCAAATAACTTAAAATTATTTCAAACACCTTAAAATGATTTCTAAAAAAATTTCAAACGTCTTAAAATTATTTCAAGTAGCTTAAATGATTTCTAAAAGATAAACATCTTAAAATAATTTCAAGCGTCTTAGAATTATTTCT
>JABASI010003545.1:0-16208 GCA_019776505.1 Tomocerus nigrus
CGTGTATTACTTGTGTATATTTATAGTTTGGCAAGAACCAATTGATAGTTTACTGTTTGAAGCGTCTTTAACTACCTATCTATTTATGATTATATCATTTTCTTGTGTCTTGTCTTGTGTTTTATACTAAAAGGGAAAATACTAAGAAGCAGTAAAAATTATAAGCAACATATTGAGTGTATGATCTGTAGTAGTGTTTTATTTATAACTGCCATAAAGAAGGATATTACTGTAAAAGGAAATACTATTATGGCCAACATCTTGTCTATTATATAGTAGTGTGTATAATATAATGACTGCAGATATAACATAGTGTCTGTTTATGAAAGAGAAAAGTACGGAAAAGGCAGATACATTTGTCAGTTGATAATAGTGTGCTAAATGCTGTGTGACATCCGTCTATAGTTCAACAGATGTATTAACCTCTCATTCCGTGCCATAAAATATGAGTATATATAGAGATACTAGAAGAAAGCTATGTAATATATAGTCAAAATATTGTCTCAAGTCCAAAATGAGTAGGGCTCTTGTTTTAGGGAGAAAAACGTCTGGGCTAAATTACAATGTCATCAGGTTCAAATGTCTCCTTTTGGTCGTAAACGTAGTTAAGACAGGACAACGTATCTGGTTGAAACTCTTTTCTATGCAAATATTTTACAGCACTAGTATTTACGCTTGAATTGCTTGCATTATTCACACTCCTCAGCCTGTGTCAATATACCTACCTACTGCTCACTTTCACTGCTCATTTCCCACGAGAGTAAACCATTACCTTCCCTCGACCAACTTTTCATGTTGGAAAGCGGTTAAAGGAGAAAAGCCATAAAAATCAGAATTTACACATCGTACATCCCTGGATGAAGTGCAGTATTCTATACAAATAGCAGTATTAGCCATATAAATACATATAGTGCATTTAACTTAGTGCTTAAAAGTGTTAAGCATTAGTGCTATTGTATTTTGTAAAGTTGAATGTATTTGTATCTGAAGGTTGGTGTATAGTTGTTGGTGAGCCTATATATGCGTATGGCTTGACATTGACTTGTGAACTGTTGTAAACATACGGACAGATACAAAAAGCAGTGCTAAAAACTCAAAGAGTACCCCAATGCTAAAATACTCGACACAGAATTCAGATTGTGAATCAAGGCCTTTCAACAACTTCTAGGGTAGTAGTAGTGACTACTAAAGTCAAGTCACTCACTATGAATAGTTTATGAATATAAAACCTGTAAGGAATACTTACATTAGGGAAAATTGCTGCTCGTCTAGCTAACATAATAGAATTTAATTCTTGTGTTTTAATAACTACTGCAGAATATAATAGAGATGCATTATGCATGACATAACTTGCCTACATTGCCTGTATGTATAAAACGTCATTATAAATATGAGTTACCAAACTGTTACTAAAAATAATTATTGTCTATATAGCTCGTACTTTATTAAAAGTACCAAACAATGACATGCCACACAATTATAAAGCAACCTTAATTAACTCTAATAAGTCTTACTCATGTATACCACTGAAAAGAATGAAGATTGTAATGCGCACAATACTAACCGTATTATATGAAGTAGCTGAACTAATCAAGGTAACTGCCTAACCAATTATAGCTGTATGTAATGTACAATTATTTTTAATTATTAATGTTACTACTTGTAAGCTCTGCAAGAACGTATTCTGTAAAATATTGATAAATATTACAATGTATAAGCTGGTGCTAGGAATATTTACATTTATTTCTTCTATACTCTTATAGTAGTGTGCTATAGTTTATTGGAGAAAGTTATTATTTATAGAAACTAAGAATAATAATTATTGTACCTACTTAAATTATTATCATCTATATATGCACCTCTAGAGTGTCATTCTTTTACCTTGTTATTTACGTTTAATAAATTGAGAACATGATATAATACGCTTATGGAAGAATAAATGAATGTTTTATTGGTGCAGGGATAAACAAAGTAGGTGTATCCCTTTGACTTTTACGAGATGACAGGGGATTTAAAGTGAAAAGTCACGAAAGTAAGTACAAAGCTAAGTGAGTGTGTAATTAGTTTTAACAGTGGAAGGATATTACGCCCCGTGTCATTTACATTCGATTATTGCATTGAAAATGGTCCAAATGGCATGTGCGCCTTAAAGTAGCTTATTTAAATTGCAGGATGGATATAGATAGCATAGCACGTTTGTATTAGCTAGGGAGTATTATATAATATTATAATATATATACTTATATAGGGCAGGACATAAGGAAAGCATTGACGATACGCATGGTGAAAGTAGAAAGTTCTAGAGAGAACGTGGAATTTTTGGCAACAGCGAGCTGTGTCTGGTGGGATATAAGTAAAAGAGGAATAAATTCCTAGTGTCATACCGGAGAGTGGAGGATAAGGACAGGCAATAGTGTAGAAGCTATTCATTGGCCTTATGCCGCAGATAGAGAGAGGAGCTCGCTTTAACATTAGGTCAGTTCGGGCAGGATCCACGGAAAAATAAAAGTAAAAGTGAGTGAAATAAAAGAAGTGAAAGTCAGCAGGAGAAAGAGATTGAGTTGTGTGTACTAGTATAAAAGGCTGTATGGGAACTTATGCACAAGAGCATACTTGAGGAAGCAATGCTATTGATTAATTCCTGACCCAGTTCTTCTTCTCTGGCTCTCAAGCGCAGCCCCTTACTGTTCCCTCACCAAATTAAAGCTCTTATCTGCAAAATTGTGAAGAGAAACACTATACAATATTTGATAGCCAGTACATACATAGACTCTTGTTCCGTTTGCATGTTTGTTTCAGCTTATAATCTAATCTGGAAGGCAAGTGGTTTGCTTTCCTTTCCTTTTGCCTCCCAGCGCAAGTGGCAATGGCAAGCTGACTAGCTATCTGTTTACAACATCTCTCTAATTTAATTTTCAAAAGCTGAAAACTTTCAACACGAATAGCTACGTTACTTTATCTACGCTACAACACCCCGTATATAATAGCCAACGTAACGTAGCATTTTATTAGCTATACATTACCTCACTCACATCTCCAAAACATACAAAAACAGTAAAATATAGTCACTGATACACGATGCTATCTCATAACTCTACGATCGTGTCTTGTGTCTCAATTCTCAAACTCCGATTACATTTACATTGATTTTTACTGCCGAAAAGGATTTTTGTCGCTTCATTGATAATAAGGTAAGAGTTTCTACAACTTTCCTTTTAGCCTATGTTTTCTCCGACTGTCTGTCGGATGTTTCTGGAGGAAATTCCACTTGTACTACCTATCACACATATAGTATATATAACTATGTACTATATAAGTAGTGGATAGGGGATACCCTTTTCCGTCTGTAAATAAAAGATCCTCTAAAGTAAATTGCCGTTCGAGGCTGCATTTTCACTTCCTTCGCATTAGATATTTATTTAGTATACATTACCACAATACGTCTTCTGCAGCTTCTCATCCCTTTCAATATTTTATGAAATTCGGAAAATGTGACGTGCATTTCTAGGAAAGTTACTATTTATTCAATTGGACATCTTCAATGTCTAGCTTATGATTCCTTCCAAGAAAGACATTCTCATCTGTGATTATTTGGATAGGCTTTCAAAATGTCAATTCAATTTCGAAGTTCTTTACGAACATGAATATATCATTAGGTGGTCTGATTTTCCAATAACGCTGCTTATACTATTTATTACTGGAAAAATAAATTTAATAGGTACCTCTAATTAGTAGATTATTTGGTAATTTATATCTTCATTAAATGTATGGGTAAATGCATTTTGATTGCACTAATTTTGTATACCAAATGTGTAAATGTAGGAAGTGGAATTATCATTCCATCAAAACAACCCAGGACAATAATAAAACTCAAGGATCACCTGAGCGGGAGAAAGGTGCCAAGTGGGTGTACGTGTGAAAGGAAGGATAAAGACAAGCCGTCGCAGTTCTTCCAGGGAAAGTGATAATGTCAGAAGCTGAGTACGTGCCGTTACAAACGTACAGCACCGGAAATGTTGAGAGCTCACCAACTGCCTCTAACAAACACTTGAGCGGCCGTACGTCCCATCTTCATTTCTTTACAAACTCTTTCGGGAATGTTTTTAACACTTCTAAATTTAAGTTGCCTTGAACTTTAAACGATAGTATGATCGTTATCATCATTTTGATTTTCATATGATTACAACTATTAAGTACGAGTCGTAGTTTATTTTTACACGCATACACTTAGTTTTGATGACTTTCCTCTCTGTAACAATCATTTCCAGATGTGCATACAATTTTCTTAGTCATTCTACCTTTGTGTTATTAATAGTCCTATAGAGATACTCTCTAGAGAGACACCCGGTTTCCATTATATTCTAATGTAGTAGTAATTAATTTATCTAGTCGTTGATGAAAAGGAATTTAATCCTTTGTTTACTAATTATTTGTTATCTACCTAAGTATACATGTAGGTTTAGTATGCTTCGACACTTGTATGCATTGTTATACGACTAAAAATTATATTTGATATGAATGCTGCTAGATCAATATGTAGCCAAAGTAAAAAAGCAACTCTATAAACAGTAGTTTTTCACTTGGACTAATAAATTATTTTATATACTAATGCACTTTAATTTCCTCTCTTTTCTTGTAGCATTTGATTTAGTAGATGAATAAGTCTTTCTTCTTCATTACTTTCGAAGCATTAGCATTAAAACTTAGTTTAGATTTACTAATTTTAATTATGCGAGTTGATGGATATGATGACTAATGAGATAACCCTAAAACTAATTATGAATAGTGGATGAATTTAGTTCCATATAGAGTTGAATTGGATGACATGCCATACCAATTATAGTAAGTAGCAATTTATAAAAAGTCCTCCTGAATAGATTTAATATGCAAGTTCCAAGAGATGCGCTTTGTGACTTGAATATTTCATAATATTATAAATATTGTACTTGATGTATGTCACACTTTATGACTTAAGTTTTGTATAGTAGTAGTACATATTCTCTTTGTTACTTTACATTTCCTTCGGGATGTGATTAAGGATAACTTATTAGTGGGATGTTACATAGTAGTCGTGTTAGTTTTATATTTATTACGGCTATATCCGGCAGTCTTCTCTTTCCTTACTATCTACTAATGCAGGGAAAGTTTATAAAGGTATTTAGAGCTAAAAAACTCGGACAAGAAACTTTCATCTATATCTATAGTTTGTATAACATTGGGAATGGTCTAGGATTTTACAATAGGAATTTATAGCATCCTGTTTTAGTGTTACTGTTATGTGACATTAGGCAGTAGTACTTATGAAAGTAGTCCTATGGCCGCATTCATTCGATTCCCAAAAAAAGTTACCTACTGTAGTAAACATCGTTAGTCCACATCCAATAACGTGTCTCTTCAATGCATCTATCCAATACGAATCACTCCCATTTTGGCATTCAGGTTTTGGCAAACCCCTTTTTGGCAAAAAATGATATGCAATTTTTTTATTGATAAAATATTAATTTCTCAAATGCGCAAATTTCCCAAAAAATTGCCAATGTTTAAAATTTTTAAGCCATCATAACCTCATAACCGCAACATAGAACATAAATAATGAAATCAATGGTTTAGTAAATTCAACGAAATTCACTACGTATCAAAAGTATAAATCCATTCTGCACAAGACATTTTGTAGCTAATTTTTACAAAATTTGAGTATACAGATACAAGATACAACTAAGCTTTTGCCAAATATTTAGTATTTTTTTAAAATTATTTTTGGCAAAAGAGAATAAGATTTTGCCAAAAAGAGAATGCCAAAATGGGGGAATAGCCAATACTGTGATATATATATATATATCTAGTTAGGTGATATAAATATAGACGACTGCTATCGTAGTAGGACGAAAGAAGATGTGGTCGTTCTTTTGGTCTGCTGATTCTGATTTGGGTCTCCTACTTCTACATTATCATTCTCCAGCCAAGACATGGATCCGACCTGGCGTTGCCATCCCCAGCCAACTCAACCTAATAGCACACATATTTATTACTGCAACGTCCTAAGGAGATAATAGAGTTACTTACTGATCCTATATAGGATGAGACGCAAGGCTGGAACATTTTCATTGCGTCATTTGCAGACTAAACTGTGGCTATCTGTGCAAAGCGAACAACTCTGACTACTACTACGGCTACTCTCTCTCTCTCTCTTCACTCCCTTTACGACAAGAAACTCCAGTCGATCTTTAAATACTTTATGCAACTTCCTTGCGATTAAATTGCATTGCACCATTCTCATGTGCTCTCCTTCTTCACAATCCACCACTCTATCTAATACATACTGGCGAAAAGCACGTAGACAAATGTGAGGACGTCAACATGCACGCCTAGTTCGTTCCGGTGAAATACCAAATACACAAACCATTCTTCAACCATTTACCACTGGAAAACTTGACAGAATCCGACGCTTTTCCTCCTCTTCTCACAGTCTACTCACCATCTCACTTTATCAACTCAAACACCAACTGCTTTCTTAATTAATGCAATTAACAACGAGAGCCTCCATACAATCTTCCACTTACACTTAAGTAGTTTACATTTACAAATGCAAAGAGAATAAGAAAATCTAAACTACATTAGCTATCCACAAACGTATTATAACAGTAGTTAGTGGATTATATTATAAGACTCGCATTAAAACAATGCTAGGCACTCTTAGCCCTTAGTTATGGAATTAGTCCCTTACACCTCATCACATTATGCTCAACTTCTATCATTCTTGAGACCACATGCAGAGTAATCTCATATGAAATATGTATTTTAGAATGAATGCTCATTTTAGCATTTAGATATAATCTTTTGGCAATAACAGATAAATGCTAACGTGAAATGAACAGTTGCACTTTTTAATAGGGACATGATTCTAACCTATTTATGTCTATTATAGAATATGTACGCAGTACGCAAATATTATACCTACTTGTATTCAGCACACATTTTTTGCACATACTCGAATTACAGTATTAATAGCTATAGGATTTTACTATTGATTGACAAATAGAATCTTGTAAGATTATTTTCTTGATACACTAATGAAAGATTTAGTAGTGTATTGGGTAAATGAAAGATAATCTTGAATGTCTATGGGTTAGTTTGAGCACGAAACCAGAATGACTATTATTTTGTATTGATGATCATTGGAAAACTTTAAATGTAGTCTAGAAAAAGTCTTAAAAAGTGTAAGTGAAAGACGATGAGTAATGACAATGACACATATATTAGACTCTGAATAGATTCATTAGTTGTCTAATGTGTATGATGAGCTGTTAGATTTTGGCTTGTGTCTAGCATGATTGTTATGAGACTGTCAATTCAGATGTTTGTTCTTTGCGTTTGTTCTGCCTTGGTGGTTAGCGGAGCGGTTGGGCTTTTCCTTCTGTATTTGGTCTACTTAAAGCATGAAAGTAAGAACGTGTCTTTGAAGTGATGCTTAAAAGAAACCGGGACTTGGCTTTGCGCTTCATAAATTAGTTTGTAAAGTGCTGACGATAAATTGCTTCAGTGTTTTTCTTCAAGTCATCCGAAATCCGAACTGAATTCAAAGCTCACTCACTCAATCAGTCAACTCAAATGTTTAGCTGTACTTTATTTAACTGATTGTTAAATTAAGCGATTTTTATTAAATAGATTCCTTACCGTATTCAAAAATAATTGAGTTACCAAATTAATCGAGTATCATTGTAAAGCAGATCAAACGAGGAAAAAGATCGTTTTGCAAAACAATTAAAAGGTTTAAATCGTTGAATGGATGTATGTAGTATATATCTGTGAATATTACAATATCAAGTTACATGGAGGATATAAAATCTAGATAGAGAAGATGATCTGTAGAAGAGGAACTGGTGGTAGTCCTTATAATTTCTGCGCATAGTAAAATTAAATGAGAGTAGTAGTCCCATAAACTGTAATTGGTAAAGTTGATACTACTGTGACCGGGTAGGAAGTTGGAGAATGTGTAGAGTAACAACAATGTTGTTAGTGTCACAAGTCACAATGACGGCAGAATATGCAGAGCTAGTGAAATAAAATAATGTAAGATATATATGAGGTTGGAAAAGAACGTCTTCCCTATGTAAAGATATTAAGTATTGGCTTCCTTTTCTTTCTGAACGTGTAAATAGAAAGGGAAGAGATTTTTGTGAAGCATAATATGCCGGTTCGGTTGTGTGTAGATTTGCGTTGCCTTCTTGTCCTGTGATTGCATTACAATATGACCTCTTTGTATTAAGATTACACTTAAATCCTCCACTCAGACTTTAAAGCATGGTTTTAAACATTTCGAGCACAATGCAAGCTCTGTTAATTTTATTTCGTTGTTCGCAGACGTGAATAGTTGGTTGGTGTTGTTGATGCTGCTCTCTGCTATAAATAGCATTTGTTTTCAGTCTAAAACTTCTTCTCTAGTGTATCAGCCGTTGTTATTGTAAGTACATGATGTAAGCCGAGTAGCATGTAGTAGTTGTTCTCTTTCCGTTCCTTCCTTCTCCATCCATACACTTTTAACTTACTTACTCTTGCTTTTCACAGACTTGAGTTGATTGAGACCAATTTTCATGTTGTACATATTTCAGTGCAGAGTTACGGCATGGCACTCACATCTACTCGACTTTCTAGCGAATTAACCAAGTTACATTTAGTCTACCTCTCTCTGTGTAGTTAATTTTGTTTTTATTACGAGTACTTAGCTTAAATGCCAAAATATTAGAATAGGTACATAATAAATATTATTATTAGAGTTTTGTAGTAGTATCTATTAAAGGATTTTTAGTGCTTTGATCTTTGCGGAGATCACTTTGTATACTTTCTACAAAGTCTGTCCCCGAACTCTGTAAATCTGTTTTAAATCCTGTGCACGTTCACTGTGAAATACCTCTGAATAATATTAATAATTTTCCTATGCCTCTGCCAAAAGTGTGTAGCCTCACTCTTTTTAGACTCTTTTAGTAAATTCAGTTTCATTTTCACTTTTCTCTCTCGTTTCATCACGTTCGCTTCAGTTTTTTTCTCGTTTTTGTGATTGTTTGTGAGTTCAAGTGCAATAAACTACTGTATTGTGTTTCCCACGTTGCTCATTTGAATTGCTGTAATAACGTTGTTGCATCTGTAAGTATATCCAGAAAGAAAAAGCTATATACCTACCTACTTTATTATATATGTATTTCAATTTCAATTGAATGCATCAATTTTTGTGATACTACTATCAATCTCTATTTCTAATAGACTATTTTATATACTCACAAATGATTGGGTCACATAAGTCACAATTGTCGAGGAAAGACTCTGGTAAGATTCATCCTCCTTGGACGAATTTTTCATATGTATAATAATAGCCTTTTATATCATCATTTTCATCACATCCTGTTTTTCATTAATATACATAGCCACATACATAATTTATATGTACTAACATGCATACTTTGTGCAAAGAGGGAATAATACATCATCTTTTAACTTTATACGTTCGAACCCCATTGTATGACTAATGTAATTGCTTTATAAAATCTATTTTCTACTATTCCAGCGAGAATTTACTTGGAAATACTGAAATTAGAACAAGAGCGGCAGGAAGCCAAAAAAGCAGGTTGGTTTTCTTTTTATTCTACCACAAACTTCGAAGGTTCTTTCTTAGATAAGAATTTTATTATTCTTATCTTCTGCCGTTACATTATATTACATAGCTAGTTGGTATGCAAATCCAAAGAAAACATATGTAATCTAATAGATTTTGTGTAAGAAAAAAGTTTAGTAGGGACATTGTTCCAAACAGGCCATTACTCACGTTTCGAAAATGATTACTGTAATGCATGCTACATTTCCGTCAGTTTAGTGTAGCTCATTGGGATGCAAATGTTGCTATTGTATGTACATTTTGTATTGAATGAATTCAGGCTAAATGTGTTTACACATGTGAAAAGGCTAGAAATTGCGGTGAAAAGCTCAAATTGGCACATGTAATTTGTTATACTTACGTTGATTGTGTTTTATTACCGGTAGAAGCGTTAGCTGAAGCCGAACGGCAGGCTCAACTACAAACTCAATATACTCTTGAAGCTGAAAATGAAGCTGGTCGAAAATTTCTGGCGAAGGTTATGCAAAAGCGGAAAAGCAGACTGCAAGCAGCAGCACAAGCGGAAAAAGAAAAGGAGCAAGAGCTTAGTCCACCTGCAAATTCCTATCCGATAAGGTTAGCAATGCTCTAGCATCAGTATAATATACTTAAACAAAAATCACAAGCAAGTAGATACATTTGACTGGAAATGAAGTGAAATGTATTTAGTACGTGTAGCTGTCGACTACAACTCCACAATCATAAATATATTGCCAATTTTGTAAATGTAGACTACGTGTTACATAATGTTAGAATGAAAATGGCTCTCTAAGTAGAACAGTCTGATTTAAAATCGATTTCCTATTGTTTTTCTTCCCGTAGAGAAAAGCCACCTGCGAAAGGTCCGCCAAAGTAAGGAAAACACAATCGAAGCACTGGTACGTGACATTCCACTCAATTACTCCCATATAATGAGACATTTCTTCTTTATTGCAGACCTGATCCAACTGCTGCGTGGGTTTGCCCAACTGGACTCGGCCCTTTGAAAAAATGCAATCAATTCATTCTAAAATTAACTCCGCCAGGTTGGATGGAAGTTGGAATTGGAGAGATTCCATTAGAAAAGCATGCTTTGAGATTTAATGTGGGATGATGGAATGGCATTTCTTTCATTTTCACAGAGTGCTGTGGAGGTCCTCGCCTAGTGGACATATATAATATGGCTGACAAAGTTCTCCTCAATGGAACTATTGACTCTGACACTGAATTCTTCCTAAGAACTCCGGGCGCTGAGCCAGAAGATAATTTAATAACAATGAAGTGCGACGAGGTATGCTGACAGATGGACTCCCAAATTATTATTCTTTAATTTCACATAACAAAAGCATTATTTGTCATGCTTCAGCCACTATATTTAATTTAGGTCACTTTTTTCTCCCATCTATATTGTTGTTTTATGTTTTTTCAGAAAAATGAAACATCCATATCATTCCCAGATCTCGATAATGTCGCCTACATCTGTAAGCCTATAAAAGCAAAAAGAATTTCTCCGCAGCAGGAATATGAAATAGATACTGGAGAAGGATACTCCAATCATTTCAACTTTGGTATTGAAGTCAGCAAAGGAGGAACACCTAAAAGTCCTGAATACATCTTCAAGGTACCTAAGTGGCAGTTCATTTAATCTCAACTCCCCAACCGAAAACTGTTTTTTTTTCACTAAATTATTGCTCCGTTGGTATATCTCTCAGGGACTTTTGCTAAAAATAAGAAAGAAAAACTTTTTGCTAAACTGTTGCATATTATGCATTATGAATTGCAGATGATTAATCCAAATTTGGTGAATGTCGCAACAATAGTGCTGCTGGCTAACTATAGAACGGCAGAAGTGATTATGGATGATATAAAAGCAAAAAGAATTTCTCCGCAGCAGGAATATGAAATAGATACTGGAGAAGGATACTCCAATCATTTCAACTTTGGTATTGAAGTCAGCAAAGGAGGAACGCCTAAAAGTCCTGAATACATCTTCAAGGTACCTAAGTGGCAGTTGATTTAATCTCAACTCCTGAAAACTGCTTTGCACTAAATTATTGCTCAGTTGGTATATCTCTCAGGGACTTTTGCTAAAAATAAGAAAGGAAAACTTTTTGCTAAACTGTTGCATGCATTATGAATTGCAGATGATTAATCCAAATTTGGTGAATGTCGCAACAATAGTGCTGCTGGCTAACTATAGAACGGCAGAAGTGATTATGGATGAGAATCTTTGGCCTTCTCAAAAAGCAGTGATTCTTGCAACAGGCTTTTATATGATTTGGGACATGGTAAACTAAATGCTTTGACTACTTTTCCCAACTTGCTATAATTTTTGTGATAAATCTTTATTTTCTCCACAGGTCCAAGAAATACGACGAAAAGCAGCATATATAAGGGTCATTGTTGTCTCAGTGTTGATAGTAATAGCGCTAATTGTAATGATTGGCATGCTAATGTACGACTGGAGTGGTGATGAAATATATATGAACGGTACAACTCCTCCTACCAACAACAACGACTACAATGAAACCTCCTATAAGTCTCGAAGAGAAACTCTTCAAGAAATCTAGGAAACTTAAAAAAATGAAAATGTGATTTTTCTTGACAAGATAATTTAATCTTTTACTTCCACTTTCATGTAATACTAACACCTATCCATTATACTTTCTTATTATTCTTTTCTCTCCTACTGTACTGTAAATTAAACCTTACACTCACTATATAATCACCTTCCACTTACACAAAATTTTACAATAAATAGAAATATTTAGTACTTCAATTGCATAAGTCTGTAAAGAGTGAAGAAAGATACTAGGTATGTATAGGTGCCTGACTACGATGAAAATTGAATTAATTAGCCTGTTTCACAATTATTACATCAACCAGATCCAGTTGTTAGAATTGGTAACTGCATGTTTGATTCCGTCATTGGAAGTAGAGTAGTGGATTGAAGAATTCAATCCGTTTTAATCCGAAAACAATCATTTGAGATGATTCAGGGCTAGGACAAACTATTTGTCGGATTGCTATCTACTAATCCCACAGACATAGTTAAAAATATCTAATTGATTTAGAAAAACAGAGAAACATGCAATTACAGCACAAATCCATTATTAACAAAATTAAGAGTTATCCAAAAACTGGAATCTATAATGTAATGTAGATCACCTTAAACCTTACTTATAGATGGTGAGAATGGTGACGCATTTAGTGTCTAAACTTAAAAAACTATGCCTAAACAAAAAAAACTATCTCCTCCATCCTACACAGAAAAAAATTATTAGAGTTTCACTTCTATACCAATCCGACCGAAAGATTTAATATATTTACGAAACACTTAATATTCCTTCTTAAATTCTACTGTTCCCTAATTACCAAGTAGAAAGTTCTATACTAATTGATAGTGCTCTGTCGCAACAAACAAATGGGCATCGGTCAAACAAATGTTCATTAACAAAAAATCTGTAAAATAAACTACAGTGGATAAAATCTAAGTACATTCATATTTAGTACATATACAGTTAGTCAAAATGTATAATTACGTATAACGGACAAATATTATAAGAGTACATTTTACTGTGCACCGAAACTTATGGCACAGTATTTTGACGGATGATCTGATCTGAGTACCAAGCGTGCTAATTGAATTCAAATTCTTTCATCCGTGTTCCATTTACCTTAAATTAGAGTTTTTAAACGAATATGAAAACATGTGAATTACATGAATTACATTAATACTCTTCCAATCATTCTATACATAAAAATACAACTAAAAGTACTAAAAATACTCTTAAGTTTAATCCTATCACTTGGTAATGTTTATATTTAACATACTGTACAATACATACCCCATCCAAAATCCAATCTGGTACTACCTATGAAATCAATCTGATACTACACTACGTATTTACTAGGTAATAACTAACCCAGGTAATAGTATACTACTAGAAATATCCTGACTAAAAATGAGTACACATACCTTGACTAGAAAGAAATCCATTTTAGGTACATACCTATGTACAAGGACTAGTAACAATCTTGTAGATTCACTTTCATGATAAAAATACATATAAAAATAGAAGAATGATGAATAGACTAAACCAATCGTAGCCTTAGAATCACGTAGAACTTAAACAACCTAACCAAACCACTACCTTAATGTTATAAAACTGAATGATAAGTATATTGGTACGTAAACCATATACATTATGTGTTCCATGAAGTTACAAGTTCAACCTTACAAGCTCAATACTCATGTACTGTTGTTAGACTTGACCTCGGGTCGATCGGATCGATATAATATAATTACTGACTATGTACTAGCTATATTTAATTCACCTTTCTCCCTAAAATCTTTCACCTTCAGTCAGTAGTGTATTTCAACTTGTTAAAAATTAGTTAAAAGCATGTAGGTATATAATGTTTTGTATACACGAAAGCCATTAATGTTGATAAAAATCTTGGAATAATTTTCTGAGTACAGAATTACCAGAATAATGTAGAATTAATTAGGTACAATAATATGAAAGCTGTATGTAGATATGTAGTAAAATTCATTACCTGCAGTTAAAAAGGAATTTAGATTAGGGATTAGTAAGAAAATTACATTTGAGCATGAAAACGATAATTAAGCGTCGATTACAACCACTAGAGAATAAATTTTATGACTTTTTTGTAGGCTGAGTTATAAAAAACAATGTACTGTGCAGTATTGTGACTTTGAGCTCTCGTCCTGTCCTTTCGTTGACTTTAAAATTACCTAATTATACGGATAGGAAGCATTAGGCAACGGAAAAGACCAATTGTAATAAATATGAATGATGATGTATGCTTAATTTTAAAGTGGCCAACTTGATTTACTCTGTATACTTTATACCTGATGTCTCTTATATAGCCTTATTCGACTCCTTGTCCTTGTTATATTCGAAACCTTATTATTCCTGGCATCAATACTGATAATATGTGGATGAAAGTTTTTCTATGTATTGTTACCATAATAGAATGTTGTATATTGTAAAGTATATCTTTTATTGAGAATTCATTTTACTATGAACACAAAGAAAGACCTTCCATAAAAGTTAAAATTGCCTAAGTACTTACTTGTAATGTAACTGACAAAATAGTTATTACGTACAGAATTGTATTTCATAGTTAAATATAAAAGTAAATTATTACGGAACAAAATAGTAAAAGCAAATGAGAGAGATCCAAAGATATGGTAATTATTGTGAATGTATAAAAAGTGAAACTTGAATTTTATAACTTTTAATTAAGTATTTAACTGTTGTATGTGTGTGTATAGTCCAATTACGTTATGTAGGTGTACGTTTAAGAATAACCACAACGAATTAAGGGAACAAGATCTGTTGAAAAAATATTACGGCATAATTTACATGTAATACGAGAATGTAATTGTGTAGTAACTCTGTTTTATTAAATATGAAATGTATATTAATTGAGACTTGAAACAAAACTTGTCAAATTAGGCACAAACAATTTTCGAGGAAAATAAGGATTATGGTTAGAAAATAGCTATGCCGTACGTAAGCAATGCCAAAAAATTATTGGTATTTACACAATAAATTTATAAGAAAAGATGCAGTTAGCTAATATGCAGACTTATCCATGCGTTAATTAATGATATTATGATACTATGTGACAAAAATGACACAACGTGACACAAGTCAGTGACTTAATTGAATTTCGGTGACCTTCAGAGTGCATAGAAAGGTATACGCTGTGCGTGATCCTTGACTTATNTGTGACAAAAATGACACAACGTGACACAAGTCAGTGACTTAATTGAATTTCGGTGACCTTCAGAGTGCATAGAAAGGTATACGCTGTGCGTGATCCTTGACTTATAATTACTAATATTAAAAATGAACTACTTAAAATAATGTAACAATAATAAATACATACGTATAAATTACTCGGTGCGTACAATACCTATACTTAGTAGGGATACAAAGCAAACTAAACGAAGACAAAGACAAAAATGCCTGTGAAAGACTCGTGTCATCGAAATTACGATGAAATGGGAATGTTATTATTATTGTGACGTTATTATAATGATGTAACTTCCTTTATTATTTTAAATTAAATAAATTTCATTCACCAGAAGCATTAATTCTAATACTCTATTACATCTATTTTTATCAATCTTAAATATATCATTCATGCGTTTGTATAACCAAAAAATCTTCAATCTTTACAAAACTACTGAAATTACCTCTAAACCGAAACCTTATTAGCTTAGAATTCTTTATTCCAATTCAAATCTTTTGGGGCATCATCGGCACTATTTTGGGCCCGCTGAAATGTACGTAGATATTATTCTTGCAAATATACAAATTGTAAGGGCTATAGAATTATATGGCAAATAATCAGGGAAATAGTAGGCATACAGGGTGATTCGGTTTTCATATTTTCTCCATAACTTACCCGTTGAAAATCGGGATTTTTAAGTTCCATTCTAAATTCACCCCTGATGGTTTGTTTAGCATTTTCATTGAAAGTTACTGTGTCAACTTAATTGTTGTAAATTTTGTCCTCTTTCCAATGGTGGTCATGTCTTTTCGGT
>JABASI010003546.1:0-16206 GCA_019776505.1 Tomocerus nigrus
GGCAACAAATATTTAACAACTGCATGTTAACGCTAAATACTCCCACTATATCGCAAATGTCTCTAAATGAAATCGAAGGCAATTCAATTACCATTCCATACATGTACTATATAAGAAAATCGGACAAGAACTCTGGAAGTTTAAACAAGAATTGCAAAACATGTGACACGTCAGTTTTGATAGTCATCTGAAATCCCTAAATCTGGGGAACTGTCCAGTTAAATGGGTGAAACTCTTCAAAGAAATATTTTGACACATAATGTTTTACAATATATACAAGGAAAATTAAAACTGACAGACAATTATTAAGACAATTGGCTTTTTGCCGTAGGTATATAGTTATATAAAGTTATGCTCATCCCCTTCACGTAAATATTCTATGCCTAGGTCGAAGTGGAAAAGTAAACTATTTTGTCTTAGTTCCCTGTAAATCCTTGAAATATCCGTGTGAATTCATATTCCTCTTGAATAACTCCACTACAAGTTGGAGAGACAATGTCATTACAACCACCGTTATCACGATCGGCTGACCAAAATGCTAGCAATCCAATTTTCTGCTGGTTGGCCCAGTCAACTAGTTTTCTAGCGTGTGGAATTTCAAATTTTTTCCCGTTAAAATTTCTTCCAATCTATATACATTATAATATAAAATTGTTAATTATTTATTGCAAAAATTAAAAAAAATGCATTAAAAATGTAGGTAGGTAGGCAATTTGTATTTGACTTTGTTACATTTATTTACTTACCATTGGGGTAACCCCCAGCATTTTTCTTAATTCTGCGTCAGACTTTTCTGGCCAAATCTCTTTCATTTGCCGAAGTGTGGAGACAGCAGCCCCTATGACTGCGTCACCCCAATCTGCACTAATAGCCCCAAACTCCATAGTCATGGCGTTAACGGTATCCACTCTTACTCCATTTTCCTTTGCACTTCGCAAAACTTCGACCCCAAGTATCGGGGTCAGACCATAATCTTCCCCTTGAATCATCAATGTGTAACTTACGGTAGTATTCGGGCGTTCTCTTTGTACTTGTGCCAAAGCTTGATTTACTAAATTATTATTAATTGGGGCTTCTACATCAACGTCCAAATGGCTCGTTCCCACTGTGTCCAAAATGACCTTGTAAGCCTCCGCCAGATCAGTTGATGTGGAGCACAAATGTTCCAAGTATGGACCGAGAGCTCCTCCAGTGGCCACTATGAACTGCCCTCCTTGACGCTGCACTTCTCGTATAGGCTCCATGATTGCTGGGTCGTCAATAGGAAATTCGGCACCCCACATCGGCTTACATCCTTCTATTCCTCCCAAGGCGAAAGCCAGATGGAAAGATTTCTGGCCACTTCTTTCAGCGATTTGTCTCAAATCGGTTCTATCTCTTCTAAATGTATCATAATAAATCGCAACAGGAGGACCTGAATAGTTTGCGAAACATATAACAACGTACTTAACATTACAGTTAGTATATGTAAGTACAGAAAAAAATTCCAAAGAAAAAGAAAAGAAATAGAACAATGGAAGTACGTATATTGGAAAAGGTTTGTTATCATTTAACGGCCGCATAGGAGCAGCCTAAGTGAAATAAAATGGAAAATGTAATAGCGTTAGCAAGATGCATACTTTTATAATTTTGCAATTTATTTAAAGCTTAAACTATAGCAATTGTTTTTAAATTAAATCAAGTTGAATGAAGCAAATGACAGTAAATAGGCCAAACCAAATCACAAAATGATATTTTTTGATGAGGTTGTTTATGCGAATATGAAGTGCATAGGTACATTTTATCTTACTTTTATCAGTTTTATCATTATGATATGATTGTCGTGGGTAAATGGGTGGGACATGACTGACATGAGAATGAGACATTGAGGATCAATAAATAAGTGCTCATACAACAACCGGGATTAAAAAGTAGTTTTCGTTTTGCTAATTGGATTCAAGCATGCTATAAACTTAACAAAATACATTTATTACCTAACAAAATGGCCATCTAATAATAAGCTTGATTATAGTGTTTATGCTAAAATTGTGTGTTATTTTAAATATTTATATTTGTTAGCCGATTACTGAGTGATTAGGTATGTTCAAATGGCTCAAATGGTTCAAACGACCAGTTTACTCTTTTCCGATAATTTTGAATAGCAAATCTATTTATAAAGATATTCAGCAAATACCACAGCTTGAACGTTCTTTATACATACTGCCTTTGTCACTCTGATGCCTGTGCAAAATGTGCTGATAATGATAATTTATTCCTTCAATGAAATCATCGTATCTCCTAAGTAAAAAATATGAATTAATGTTAATTTATTTTCATTTGGTATCAATTTAATTTAAATGCTAATATAGGACATCAATGTCTTCAATATTTAATATCTATATCCCCCGATGGCGCAGGAGATGTTATCTGTGGACTGTGTGTACCAATATAATAATAATATGCAGTTTTGTTGATCCAATGAGTTTGATTGAAGCTAGTATATTATAACTAAACTACTGTCTGGTGAATTCAATTATTTGTCGCAAAATAATATTAAAATATAAAAGATGCAGATGCAACTGAGATGAGACACAGTTCAGCTTTGTTATTGTTGTGTCGCTGTCGCTGTTGTGTGTTATTTCATTTCCTGTGTATATTATATTATGGGTATACATGAATGAAGGCAAAGAAGCATTTTAGCATTTATGCCTTAGGGACGCAAGACGCAACTAACCAAAGGATAGTTTGCGCCTGCAAGTCATAACTGTAATTCATATATAGAGATATTTCCTTAATATTTTACTATTGTTGTGTGAGGAACATGAATAGTTAGGATCGGATGAGAGAGAAATAGCAAAATGTAAAACCTCCTAACATAATGCAATTATGCACCCCGTCGTAAGCACGCTTAAAATACATGCAAGATTGACTCCAAAATCTTGGAATTTATTCTTGTAGATATTTAAAAATTCTGTTTCTGATGCCTTTAGTTGACTGCACTTGTGCAATACAAAAGTTTCAGGAAATTACGCACTTATTTCCTACACTGTAACATTATGTAGACTAATATTTCCTAATAATTGCTAGATTAATTTATAAAAACCAAAATTTAAATCGTTCCAAACACCTTTTCTCTCATCACGAAAATCCTGAACACCTGCTGATGTGTATTTGTGTGAGAGATTTAGCATGTTGCAGTTATGTAGTAAGTATAGGTAAATAGACAGACTTTTGTATGTGCTGCACGCAGACGTACGTATCCGGTTCTTCTACCTACTTGTGTACCGTATGATTCATAAACATAACACATTCGCCTAACTGTATGTGGCTAATAAGCAAGAAATTCAGAGATTTGCCTTATGTTGTTTCCTCGTTATTTTCTACCGACCAGCTGCGCAAAAGACAATCAAAATTATTGTCGGTCTATTTTGACTTGGTAAGTTGAATTTCTATTTATATAAAACTAAAAATTGATTTATAAACATGATATAGAAAGTGGAAGAGGTTAAAAACATTGATTGCTGCCTTAAAATTAACGAGGCAACCGTTCGGCTTCTACTGGCTGTTAAATAGCAAGTTAGTTCTTTGACCTTGGCATTGAATTTTAATCCTGGATGTAAAACAAAAATTTAAGGACAGACCAAATTGCATAAATTACAAAAATCTTATATAACTGATTACATTAAAAGTGAATCCAAAGTTTGGATGATTTATTGTAATTTTATATTAATTATTATTATAATCCAGGTATTATTGTATTTTTGGCTATCAGTCGATTTTTCCAATACGAAAACCTACCGGTTTTACGGAAGTAATAGGGCTACATATGCATACACACTTTTATTTTTATATGCACACGCTTCTAAACGCTATTTAATTTCAAACCCTTTTGCGCGATAGAAAACAATTTTTCTTTTATGGGGAACGTGCCTTATGTGTTGCGCCTGTAATGTAAAGAGCAACAGTAGCTCAACACGTTTGGAAACAAAATTATTGTCACTCTATATTCTATATATTGGCATGGTTCGGTGCGCAAAGGAACTGAATTGCATGTATGCTTTTGAATATTATATACGGACATTTATTTATTATGTAACGTAATTTATCACGTGGTACTAATCGTACTACAATTTCTACGTAAATCGCTGTGATTCAGTATTGCAGTCGGGGGTCATCCAGTACCCGGTAATCCCGGTTACCGGGTAATTTCCAAAATCAGACAAACGTAGAAAAATCGCATACATTATTGGCACATTACAGATGGAAACACTTACAGGTAGCCCCATATGACTTGTTTTTTGTCCCTTTCAGCTAAAATAGTAATTGCACGGCAATCCCCTATTTTTGAAAAAGGCTTTTCATTGGGAATTTTCCGAACGCTTTACGGACGGTAGCAGCTTTATCGTCTTCCGTTTAGCATTTGTCTCATAGGTATATTAATTTATCTAGATCAATTTTATACTGTACAAGTACAAATGCTAAAAATGTAATGCTTGAATTCGAACTTTAAAATACCATAGAGGACAAGCATGAAATATGAAATTGAAATTACTGTATGCACTTAATACTGAACAAAATGGATTTTTAAAAACTTTTTAGATTTAATATGCACCTATACCTAAAAGACTGAAGTAGAAGCCAGGCAAGCGCCATGCAGAAAAGAAACTATCCAGTACAAAACAAAGTTGCAAAAAAGCCTTTCTTTGAAAGCATCTAGCTATACCAAGGATCAAATTGAAACTGAAAACGTTACCAGAACGCGTTACAACACCGGGCACCAACCATGTATCGTCTGCGACCTATTTTTTCTGCTGCCTTCAATATCTCCAAATTAAATTCAGCAGCAGGAGCTTTTAAACATGATCCGTTATCTCAAGAATACACAAATTACCTTGCAAATCATTTAATTCCTGATTGCGTTATATGTTGTTCAATAAGAATGACTTCAAGCAATACTACTTCTAGTTCATCACCTGTGTCGAAAAAATGCTCAAATTCTTTGTCATCCCATGGAAGCTCAGCAGATTTGCTCCATGTACAACCAAGTAGAATCAGCAACCGTTTTAGGTAATCAAATCATTAAAATTCATCTATTTTACCTTTAATTCTCTTATATGTATCGTACTTTGCTTACTTGAACAATTACTCACCTAATACTCTCTTTTGCATTCATAGATAGCTCAGCTCAGCATCATACTAAATACTAACATTCATTTAATACGTTAATACACAAAAGAGAAAATAAATAATTTTTTCAACTCCGAGCTGAAAAATACCCTTCTAATATTATAACTCGTATAGTTTTCACTTCTATAAGAATAACACCTGCGGGTGGAGATAGCAGCACTTTTGTTTTGCTTTTATGCTATGACGTGATGAGACTGAGAGTTTGAGAGAATAGCCAGTCAAAAATTAAGCGATTAAAAGATTAGAAGCGTTGTTATTACCTATTATTGCTTATTACAATTGTTTATGCATGAAACCTTTCTTGAGCTATTTACATTGACTTCGTTGTAATAAATAGTAATAGCCACTCCGGCTCATTTCTAACCTTTTCCACGAAATGTCTAAATGTATATTATGACAATTATGAGGAAAAGGTAGAAGAATAGGTAACTTATTTAGTATTATATACCCACTCACACCACACTGATAGTATAATGTAAACTGATATTACAAATTATACATGTGCACGAAACAGCATATTATATAGGTAGGTAATTTGCTGCTTGTGTGTAATGTCAGTGTCTCTCGTGTCAGTATTACTTTACCTTTGTTTGTACCCTTCTGTATCAGTCATTTTCCATGATTTCGCAACGTTATGCGAATCTGGAGTGATGGAATGAGCGCATAGGAGAGCAGAAATCCACATTTCAGGTAGTCCACCTCCACAATGAAGATTAAATCATAATTCATAATATGTATGAAAATGGAAAAGAATGTAAGTGCTTCTGATAGTGACATCACTGTGAGGAATCATTATTTGAAGAGGGTTATTACAGAATTAAATATTATTTTCCCTTTCCTTTATAAAGTAATTACGTTTTAATTTAATATAACAAAATTTAACTTCTAACTCTCCAGATTCAGAGGATCCAGAAGAGCTCATAACTAAACTATTCAGATATAATATTATTATCTTCTCACAAAGATAGTTGAACTTTCTCAATCTCAGAAAATTTTACTGACACTGTGGTACTAAAGATTTGCTTTAAAATGCATAAAAAATATGCAAATATATTTATCATCTCTTTATCACGTTAACAATAAGGAAATTCTGGGTATACTCAAACCAAATGTACAATTACATCTTGGTATTGCCGTAGCTATTGTCTGCTTTTAAATGGTGATTGACATGCAGGAAACGGTTGAGTTGATAAACTATTGTGACCTCTACTATTAATATGTGCACTCTATTGTTATTTGGGTCATAATTTGACAATTGAGTGGGTCAAGGGTTAAATCATGTAGTTTAAGCAATATGATTTATAATGTTATTGCTATTCAAGGATCAAGGATGGGTTAACACTTAATATTTATAACATACTTACTCCTATATGAAGCCCAAAAGTGAATTTCGAAATTATCTACTTGCTAACGATATGCATATTATTATTATAAATACTTATGAAGGTGTTTATTGGGTTGAATTAACATACTCAATAAAAGTATGGTCATATTGAATGATTTTTCCTTTTACTGCTGAAAGTCTTAAAAGTATATGAAATTACTACTCGGTTCGATGTCCCCTTTTTGTTGCTGCTTCTTTATGTAAACCTGATTCTTTCATTGATGGTAACATGTCCTTGTATCGCATACATGAAAAATGAAAACATATAATGTTGAAATTAGCTTGGAAATTCACATGTCATGTTTCGTATGGAAATAGCAATCGAAATGAATGCTATTTAATCATAATTAACGATTCCGTGTCGGAATGCATACTGAGTACGCACAACGTAGTAAATCCCTAATTCCCAGAAACTGGACTGCTATTACAAATGAATGGCTATTGTTTCCCATAAACTTAATTTTTATAGGGTAGCATTTAAAGTAGTTGCTTGGTTCGGCATTTAATATTTTCGACATGTAATATTACAGTGGGAGTTTAGTTTCAGCTCGTCTCAGTAAGAGTTCATCTCTCGTCGAGGAAAGTCAACAGCTTTAGTACTGAATAAAATAAGGTTTGACTACACTGAGATTCTTGCTTTACATAACAATTACTTAGTATATACCGTTTGCTGACTTAGCCAAACTTACTGTACGTTTAGGACATTACAACTGCCACAACTTACCACTACTCCACAGACAGATACTAAAATACAAACGCAAACGTTGTAATTCTTATTCATCATAAGATCATAACTTCTACTTCGCATTCGCATCTTCTACACGTATTGCTGCTAACCAGTTTGTCTTTTTACATCCAATCACACTATTCAGCAGTCAGCCCCATCCCATCTTTTGTTTCAGGAGTTCACTGTGCACTCAATCAATTTACTGTTATTGTCCTATTTAAATTCTACGGCAGTTGCTTATACGGGAAATTGTAACTATTTATTATCATAACTTAACATTCGTCTGTGATCTGAAATTTTATAAATAGCCATTGCTTGCATGCATGGATGCATGTGTATAATAGTTGTTGCATTAGTTTTAATTTATGTACCTTTCTCTAGGTATTACAGATAAGTATGTGTAGGGAATCAAATATATAATGATCATGAATTAATTAATGTAATGTCTAATTTTTAGTCCCTTTTATTTGTATAGAAGTGTGCTTACTGCCCCCAAAATGGTCGATAATAGCGGAACTATGGAAGACCCGAAACTTTTGTCAAAATATGAACGTGAAGAATTCATGTCCATGTTTCCTGACTTAGTGAAGGATTTAGTAGAGATACCTGAAATGCGGGATATGACAGAGACAAATGAATGGTTGGGGAGGGTTTTGCAATACAACGTTCCTCATGGTAAACGGAACAGGTAAGAAATAGCCATATAAAACATCCTTACATCAAAAATAGCGAGATTCTTTTTCGATCGTTTTCATTCGGACTGTTTATCTACAGGGGTTTGGCAACTGCTTTAGCATATCGCTACATGGTGAATGAATTGACAGAAGAAAACACCAGACTCTCTTATGTCCTGGGATGGTGTGTTGAAATTGTAAGTGTCTGTTCACAATAAATTCCGAAAATTAATTTTTTTGCTGTATAAGAAACGTCTCATGAAATGGTTACACTTACTTGCATAGCTTCAAGCTTACTTTCTCGTTGCTGATGATATTATGGATGATTCTGAAACACGTCGAGGAAGACTGTGTTGGTATAAGGTTGATAATCTCGGAAATGCTGCATTCAACGATGCCCTATTACTCGAAGCAACTATTTATCAACTTTTGAAAAAACATTTCCGTGACAAGAGCTGCTACGTAGAATTAATGGACATATTCCATGACATTAATATGAAGACTACCTATGGCCAGAGTTTAGACACTAGGACTGGATTAGAAAGGAAAATGGAAACGTAAGATTAAGACATAAGAACATAAGATTCATAATAGCTGATACCATAAATAAAAAGGCAACAACAAATCTTGAAACTGAAAATATTATTATTTATATTCGTGTGTAGGCCAGTTTTAATAATTATTTTTCCAACTTTGAACTGCAGGTACACCATGGACCGCTATACTGGCATTGTCAAGTACAAAACAAGCTTCTATTCGTTCTATGGACCCGTTCGCCTCTCTATGGCTTTGGTTAGTTTTGAATTACTGTCTGCAATAATAATATTAGAGGCTCGTACAGGTATTTTATGAGAAGTCCTGATTTACCAGTGTCTTTTTGATTTATAGGCGGGCATTAGAGATCCAGAACTTATACGGCAAGTAGAAACAATAACATTAGAGATGGGTCACTTGTTCCAAGTACAAGATGATTATCTGGACTGTTTCGGGGACGAAAGCGTGACTGGGAAAGTAGGAACTGATATACAGGACTGTAAATGTTCCTGGTTGTTCGTTGTTGCGATGAAAAACGCCACTCCGGAACAGCAGGAACACCTCAAGGTAAACTCATAAAATATATTTTTGCACATTGTGTTGCATAATAAGTTCTTGCGTAACATAATTTCAGGGACAGTATTTATATACAGTCCGATATTTCTTCTAAGTAGTGTTCCTATTTATTTTGTAGGCTAATTACGGAAAAAATGATCAAGAAAAAATTAACCGTGTAAAAAACCTTTACCGAGAGCTGGAATTACCAAAGGTGTACGCACAGTACGAAGAAGAAACTTATACAACGATTTGTAATCATATTCAGCAAATGTCCCCTGAACTTCCAAAGCAGCTATTTGTAGATATGCTACTGAAAATATATCGCCGCAGAAGTTAAAGGGACGTATCCTTCTGGTGGAGAAACCATTTTTTTTATCATGTCTTAACCACCAAATTATATCGCTCTTTCTGAAAACAAAGTCACTGCACTGTATAGGTGTACATGCTAAAATAAAATACCATCAATTGAAATCAATTCATGTCAAACAATAAAGTGGGTACAACGATTATGCTTGACCTTTGTTCCAATTATCTAAAACATATTTTTATCAAATTAAATCATTTCCTGCAGCTTCAGTATTCAACTTCAAGGAAGTTTTCATCAATTTCATTAATATGAACGATGTTAGAGTCTATTAAGTCACTCACATGCATCAGAGCTAATCAATCCTACATAAGACAATTCAGATCAGAGAAACCAAAAGTTTAACGTAATTTACAAATCTGTAAAACCTAAAATTACTGCTAATCATTATTATCAAGACATACTGAAGTTTGTGTATACAGACGTTACCCGTCATTCATTATCGTATTTGCTAATGCTTTTGGTCTACACTACTGTTGACAGTTCGTTCCAAAATAAACCGTGTGTACTTCAATTATTTGTTCATACTAAATAATAAATATCTATTTTATATTTGTAACTGATTTGAGATAATAAATTACAAAAATTGGATATGTTAATGATTAATTATATTTTGTAACGAAAACAATACTAATTCGAACTTACAAAAAGCAATAATAAACTTATTTATATACTCACTCCTCCGTTTACAGTATTTTTTTCAATTGTCTATGTATCATGTATGTACGATTAACGATTCGGATCGGCTAGTTGTATTCATTTACACAATTTTGCGAAATTCTAAATTGCTGCGGAGAAACTTCATTAAACATTACATTTACATACTAATTTATATAATATGTTCATTATTAATCTAAAAATATCGAATTGGCGACGTTAAGCTTAAGACTGTTTCAAAACAAACTAGAGTCAAATGATTGATCCCCAGATGCACTTGCTAATTGTTGCAAAACCCACTCCTTAGTTTTGATGTTTTCCTCAATGTTTTGATATTCTGTAGCAATTTCTAAAAGTTCTGGCCCAAGGGATTCGTACTTAGCAAGCCTGAAATAAAAAGAATATTAATGTTATTAACACATCCTCCTCTTAGTAGTTCACGTTACCTACCTATTATTTTACTTAAGTTTTTACTAGATTAATAAGAACATTAATTTACAAGTATGTATACATTACATAATATTACCTAATTAATTACGGTTTTGACGTAATTTCATAAACATGTACCTGTCTTTCAATTCATGACATTCTCTCTCTTTATTTGCCACAGTTGATTTAAGCTCAGTGAACGCCTTTTCGAATTCATCAACTATTTCAGCAGGGTGTTCGTCTATCTGTTGTTGCAATTTAGCTGACCTGTCAAAGGTAACGACAATTTAGTTTCTGACAATATAAATATTCACCAGAATAGTAAACGCAAATATTCTATCTGAATACATACTGAATTTTTGTAGTTATCAATTCGCTTTGACTTTTTAAATGGTCAATATAGCTGGTCATAATTTGTGGTTTCTTCTTCAGCAAAGTTTCACCCATTAGCTCTGTCATCATTTCCTTTACCTAGTAATTCAAAATAAAATTTTCTTGTGCATCGTATAAACTTTCCGATTCCGTATAAAATTATCAGATTGCACCGTTATTCAAGTGACTTACCTCGCCCAGTTCTTTATCGTATGTGAGCATCTCTTGCATTCTTATGTATTCAGTTTCTTCTATATCTCTGTCTAAAGCTTCATCTTCTAATTTCATCTCCTTCAACCGAGTATTTAGTTTAATGAAGATTTTTAAATCATTGTCATCAATACTGGACGATGTTTCGTGTATTTTTTCTTTCAAGCTACTTCGCTCAATATTCCATAACTTCAGGACAGTATTTGCCAGTTTTTGAACAGATAGGGAAATTAGAGCTTTTATGACTAATTGAGATTCCGTACTTAACTCAATAGGCTTGTGAGAGAGAGAGACAGGGACATCCACAGAAGATGCTTCCGTACTACTCTCTCCGAGGTCTCCATCACCTTTGCCACCAATCGCCGAGCCAGATTTTAGATGTTTCCGACTCACATCGTAATCAATGGAATACAAAAGATTTCTAAGTTGTTCGATCGTCGTCGGAGAAACTTTTGGATGAGGTGTCTCAGCATAGGCAATTTCTGCTATGGACGAAGCAAGTATGCGAAGGGTCCAATACTTTGCCTATATGGACAGTTTGTCATTAATTTAATTCCACCCAATTTTATTTTTTATTTCACAAGTTCAATTTAACCGGAATATTAAGATATGTGTTAAGATTCCAGATTTAGCTAGTTTTGAAACGCTAACCTCCAACTCTGTCGTATTGTCATCATTTGTGCCCAAAGAGTTATTGGACGCCATATCGAAATTGGATGCCATTTCTCAGGATCCTTACAAAGTGTATATGGTTGGTGGCCAATGTGCAATGTCAATAGAATAGGATAGTAGAATAATTACTGTGGAAATTGTGGATCCAGGTCTATCTCTCACATGTAGGTCCTTTAAGCTGTTGAACCTAAATATAATAAAAGAAAATGTTACGTAAAACCATGTAAAACAATTTTTATATTGCTAGAAGGATTTAGATTTTCGAAGAGTGAAGATGATGAACTTTTAGTGTAGTGCAGAGATGCAGAACCCTGCATATTACATAACATGACATAATGCAGTAATCATAAATGATATAAATAATCCTATCTTATGCATCATCATCACCTCATCTTGTTATTATTACCAGCACCCTCAGAGGCCTCACACCCGTATACGTTGTTGTACCTGTCACCTGTACGTGGGTGAATCTGAGTGTGTACACACTCTACACACACATTGGCTGCCGATTTGACAGCTACGCGTTTAGCTTTATTACGTATACGAAAACACAGCCAGCTGACGGATCATATAATGATATAAAATATTAAATTAAAATTTTACCCAACAAAAACGTATACATTCGATATTTCAGAAGGCTGAAATTGACGATTGACGATCAAAGAAAAGGTAAGACGTTTAAGCACATACATACATACTTAATATTGTATTATTCATTATTACTGATTACCAAAGGATAAATTATGCTAAATAACCAGCTTCTGGCTTAGCTTTAAAAAGTGTATTTTCCCTTTTATCCCTAGAAAATGTTATTTCAAAAATTTAGACTCACAATTTAACACGCACCCTTTTTTCATTGATATGAACTTCTTGTCTCTGTCCTCAGTCCTGCTTCCTCCTCCTGTTGCTCTAAACAAAATGTATTGTCCTTTGGCACTAAATAACTACTTTTTGACATGACATGAATGACTCACTTTACTTTAATTTTAATGATGATAATAACAAACAATAAATAATTACAAACGATCAATCAGTGCTAACAGCTAATGTGCTAATCTCGCGCGATATCTGATACACAATAACAACTTTATTCACTGCTCAAAAACATTTTAAAAACATTTTTCGGTTTCTGGCTGGATATAGTTAGACGTGAACGCGTCACCGCCCCGCTGCGCTGCATGAACGAATGTTGCACTTTTGCATGCATGCAACTGTATTGTAAAATTGCTAATTGTAAGTAAATAAATAATAAGTTGAACTTAATTATTATTACTAATTACTAAGTATAGTAATAGTAAAATAGTGGGTTGCAATTTACAATTTACAGTCTTTCCATTTCATTCAATACATTGAAATTGAACTATGGAACTGCACTAAAGATATTAAATTAAAACCCACAATTCAATGGGCCCTTCTGGCCTGATACTGATATAAATCATTTTGTAGTTTTCTCGTAGTTCGTAGATTCAAATGTCTAATTTTTTTATATAATTAATAATTACCCAGACCGGGATAATTAATTTTTTTTGAGGTTTGTCAATGTTTACATTTACGACTTTAGTTTCTGGATATACGCATTTCACACCATTATATTTTATAACAAGACGATAGACAAAAATTATATTTCACTATATTATTTTCGTTGAAAAAAATTTTTTTCATAAGATTTTTTAGAATGGGGCACGGCTCGGTATACATGGCTAACTGCTGCTGAGTTTTACACCAAAATATAGAAAATATTAATGAAGTAATTTCTTAACAGCATTAAAAGTTCAGAGTTGCTTAGCTCCTCTGTAGAGAATCTGTCTGTCTGTCTGTCCACACGCTACTACTGGTGTTCAAAGCTTAACATGTACATGTATAGTACTCCGCTCTGATCCCATAGGGTCAAGGTCATCGTTTGCAAGATGCTAGATCCCATGAAACGCTACTCTGTATTATATCCGTTTTGCGTTTATTATGTACTATTACTTATTATTTATTATTGTGCTGTTTTCCATTTTCCAAGTCACTATTAATAAGACCTGATTTTTGCAAAAGAAAATGGCATTTTGGGCTGTTGAATTTCAAATTCTGTTTTCATCATCTCCTCCAAAAATTCCTTTTTCTGGTTGCAAAGTTGCAATCCTGCCTGATATGGTATCACTAGTACGACTTAGTAGTCGAATCAGTATGAATCGATTATTTCATAGAGAATACACAATAAAATACTTGTAACAATAAGAAATTCGACAGCCACATCAGTTTGCGTCAGCAATTCAGCATAAAATTGGCTATAGTGTATGAGCAGTAAGCAATGAGGATTGTAATAATATTATATGCAAAGTAGTAGTAAACGTAATAACCTTGTTTTGCATTGTATTTATATGTTCATTCTGTTTTTGGTATCTGTTCTGCGTTATTCTACTGAGCAGAGAACATTCTTGCTACACACGCAAACAAAACCAGCTCGCAGGTTGTTCAATTCTTCAGTCATTGAAGCAGTTGACTCTAGTTCAGATCAGAGGGTGAAGTCGAGCTTCATGTTATACAGAAATACCTTTTGCGTCACTCCAGCCAGACTATCCAGATTTCCTTTCTCACTAATACAAGAGTCTTTGACAATAGATATGTTATTGTGATTGATATACCTAGGTACACTTATTTCTAGTGCCAGGTACCTACTATACTTAAAAAATAATATATCTGCAGCAGCATCAAGAATCTTGCCATCGAAACTCTGTCTCAAATCCTGAGTGTGCATAATTTCTGAATACAGTCAACAGTCTTACATACATAGAGATAGCAAAAGAAACAGTTCGACATTGCTACTTTTATACATTTACCTATAATAAATACAGATATTGATTGCTTACAGTGAGGATCATTTGAAATTTTGAGATCCAGTGACAGGTCATTTTCTGAATTAGTGTTTTACTCAAGAATCGCAAATCTTGTTAACTTTGAACTTGTAAATTGTTGGAGAAGCATCCAGTTCTTTTCGCTAATTATAGTGTATGCGTGTTGAATTTTTTTCTCGCGAAAAGAAGATATACGACTGTAGCTGAGTAATCAAGATATTCCTTCTTCGTTTCTTTGCGTTGCGTAAAAAGCTGTAATGGCTATCATCACCGTGAGACCAGGTGAGTTTATGTTTCGCTTTGAGTGTCTTTTAGCTTAGAATGCTACTCAATTTGCATCTGTTTTATGTCTCCTTTAACGTATGTACACTTGTTACCTACTATTACCTGCACATATAAAACTGAGGGATGGGATGGGATGGTAAGCTTTAATAAGGACAGTACCTTAGCATTTCATTTTTCCACGGGATGCTTTTATATAGCTACCTATTCAAAAAAGTATAAAATAGTGAACTTTATGAACTCCCAAAACGTTCAGCACACATCCAGATCGGTTTATGTAAATGTCTACTATCTGCCTAAGTACCTACATCGTAAACTATTCTAGACTCTCTAGACTTAAATTGTTCTCTAGTAGTTGTTCATCGGCCAGAAAAGCATAAATGTTCCAGATTTTTACCCTCAACTTAGTTCTACTTTTAATAATATCAAAAATATTACACTAACTTGAACATTCCGGGTTCCGGATCTGGAATACATCTCTGTTATTACTTATTACTCTAACAATATTCTAAATAAGATTTGGGAAAAAAATTGCATGCTAGTACAAACAATGTATGCGATGCGATGATATGTACAATTTAAGGATATAATAATATGGATTCTTTAGTTTAATGATAAGCTAGTACAGTTTACAAATACAATATGTATGCGTCAATGACATAAAATGTAACAACACTACGTTGTAATTTGTACTACAACTTAGTGTTGCATTGCATGTAGGAAAGTAGGTAGGAATCAGTCAAGTCATGCTAATAAATATTTGTCTATTAACATTCATAATGATTTTGGTAACATTTTTATCAGGATTTGTTTTCGATCATGTAATTTAAGGTTGGGGTGACTTGGTCCAGTTGCCTGTGTTTCCCTTCCCCTCTCCACCAGTTACCAAAAAGGTCGATCTGTGATGGATGACAATGGGAGAAGTTGGGGTCGGAAGGCATTTTCTCCTAAAAAATCCGACTTAGTTTGAGTTGAAAATTTTGTGAAATGTTAGAACCTTGTAACCCTCCTGAATAGCTTATCTGTCTATGTCAATCAACTTGTCCCATTTTCATCCATTACAGATCGAGTTTTTTGGTATCTGGTAGAATGGGAAAAAACATGTAACTGGACCAAGTTACCACAACCTTAAAATTATTGACACAAGTCGTGTATGAAATACATACAAGACATTTATTTTGCATTGAGAGTCTGTTTCTCGGTAACAGAAAACATTCAATCATTTTTGTTTCGTTGCATGAACTATCAGTAGACATAATTACTATATATAATATTATATCCTGAGTTCACCGAAGTATGGATGAGAAGTACAAGCAGCAGACCGAAAAGAAGTTTCA
>JABASI010003547.1:0-16205 GCA_019776505.1 Tomocerus nigrus
TTAGATTATTCTAGCATTTCATGGATAATAAGTATGATAAACAAACAATTCATTGATCCAAATAAATTCGTGTAACTTAGATACTAGTTTCGTTTCCAACACCTGATTTTAGCACAAACAAAAGGACCACCCATAATCATGAACTTTTGAGTAAAAACTAAGTAAATGGGAAAGTTTTACAAGGAGTTTACACTTTAAAATAGAAAATTCTTTTACATAGTGAAAGTTATGTGAACGGTTTCCAGTGCCGGCTACTGTATAAACAACAGACGAGGCCACCTGCTCATGCTAAAAGTAAATAATAAATAGTCTGAGTCGGGGTCCTTTTGAGACTAGTAAATACTTCCATTATCACAGGAAACTTTCATGTACCTTTCCTTACTTGAACATAGGTATTATTATTACGAGAATGCTTATGTTTACTTCGTCAACGAAGCGATAGGGAGAATTGCATATGAATTAAATAATTTGCAGTGGAAGAAATGTTTTGGACATCTGGGTTCAAGACACAGAAAGTTTGAACGATGTACACCAATCCGTACGAAAGTTATCGTGCACAGAGACAGACTTGCACACGGATATAGGATTCCTATACAGAGTAGAATGCGCTACTCTGAAAAATGTACAAATTTCTATACATTTTCCTCTAGGTACTTACATTTACAAAATTTGAATGTCCAAATCAACCTCATACGAAATGCAATTTTAAAGTCTGTATGAGAAAAGGCAGTAAGTTTGTATAGGTAATTAGTAATTAACAACGAAATATCGCACGCGGATAATAATATTATATTTAGTGACATTACACTATTGTGTGCACATGATATGGAGCAAAATGTTACCTAAATGAAATGGAAGTTTATGGAGTCCGTACGTGGCTCAGAATAGAATAGAGATGGACAGATGGATGTGCAGTGTACCTAAGTGTAATTATATACTAATTGCCTATATCTCATAAAATAAGGCTACAAATTATGTCTAGGTCATAATATATCAAAATGAAGTCTACATTTTACAACTGAAAAATCCGTAGTGATTTACCACAATGTGAATCAATCAATGGGTTCAAAACGAAAATCATGGAGATTGTAAATTCATACATTTATAGACTTTAGAAAGTGCTCTATCGATCCCACTGTCATTCGATATCATCAATGAATAAATTTTTCTGTAGGCTGATTTTTAGGATTCGAGATTTTTTAGGTTACAGTTGAGTGTCTGCCGTGTCCTTATTTGCAATAAAATGTTTATGTTATTAGCACATCTCCAATATTAATCAAACGTGTTCCCCTTAAAATCGCAGTACCTAAAATAGTCCCCGCTGTGCTGCTACCGGTTATGTGGGTGATACAGTGACTCAGTTTTACTAGCCACTATCTCACAATGCAAGCACTGATTAAAAGCAAGCAATGCACGGGCATGAATTTGCAGTAATAAGGCCTTATCTTCAAACTTGCTTAGATTTATTTATTTAATATTTATTTCGATTTATTGTTAGCTTTAAAAGTTCTATATTATCCATTGTTTTCGGTTTCCATGTGTACCTACTTATACGCAAAAATATCGAGACTGGTCATAAGTAAAGACATAGACACCCCATAATAAGTCTGATATTTCCTTAAGGTTGCACTCTGTACGACTGCAAATTAGAAAATCGATATCTAACGTCGTGCAAAGCATGTCCTTTAACGCGTCTTATTTCTCGAGAAATTTTTCCGATTTTATTGAATACGTTTCTAAAATTGCGCCCATATAAAAATTACCTAAATAAATGGCCAGTTTGATGTTGTTGAAATCTGGTTTCTGCTTTCAAAACACATTTGTGTGGATGTTTGGCCGAATACTTGAACATTTTCGTTTCAAAAATGTAGACGTAACAAAAATTTAGGCTATGTTTCCATTCCAGAAGTACAAAGAATTTAATCCTCATTTACATCGGACAAGTATTACGTGACAATAAGGAAGCTTTATTTATAATAATATTTAAGGACAAGAAGTACAAGTCAAACATTATCCGAATTTTGTCGCTACATTAGATTAACTGGTAATTTCAAGCAAGGGCGTAGCCAGGAAATTCATTTGGGGGTGGCTTAACTTTTTCCTCATTTTTTAAAAAGCCCTAAATCGCGTAAAATTTTTCGTATTTTTCGCTTATTTTGTTAACGTTTTCTCTTTTTCTCTGGATTTGGGGGTGGCTTGAGCCACAAATCCACCCCCCTGGATACGCCCTTGATTTCAAGTATTTTTACAATCGTGTCCATGTCTGGTTAATAAGTTGCTATAATAGCATTTTCTCGATATGTCGGAGAAGTTTAGTATTTAAAACCTGGTACGGTACATCAAATTTTTAATAAAAATGGGTAGCTTCCTTTGGTAATAATTTAATATGATATAGCCATGGTATGCTAAGTCAGGGCCTACTGCCACTACAGGATCACGATCAATACTCGATGTACTTAATTTTGAAAAAGAAGTCAGATGAGGCCAAAACGTTAAAAAGCTAAAATATTTTTGCTGCGTCGGGTACCTTTGTTTTCTTGTGAGTGGATGAGACTGAAAGCTCTATTATATATAGTATCGTTTAATTAGAGATAACTCCTTCATAGCATCACATCGATGGAATAATTCATTTTGATCAAACAAACAATCTCGGTTGGGTAGGGGAGGCTGAATACTATTAGTCATTCATGATACTTATTGTGCTTCGCCATTTCTCTTTTAATGTTTCAATGGCTATTGTTGCTATGCATTGAAATAAGAACAATACCGGCCGGTACGTAAAGTAAACTTTTGACGTGAACGTGGGTAAGTGCAAACTTGCAAAGTGCACGGCATAGAAAAGTAGAAAATAGCAGAAAATTGATACAGCTACAGAATTGAGACAGGTTGTTGTACTACATGAAATGAAAGGCTGGATGATAGTTGGCGTACAAGTGAGATAATGGTCTGGGTTCGTTCGACTCTATACACAAGAGTTAGAAAAAAATATGCACTAAATATTATTGACGATTATGGCGGCTTGTGACTCAGATAGAATTACTAAATTGCGTTGTGGAAAATGGACACTTTATTAAGTTTAATGTGTCAACGACACTGCCACACAAATCAAATAGGATATTATTAATTTGAGCTGTAATGAGTTTGTAATAGTTTGTTTGTATTATCAGGCAATTTCATTTTCATTGTTATCAACCCAGCTATTTAATTTAATGCATAGGTAATAGTTTAGATGGTAGCGTGGTAATTAATTCTACACTGGGAAGTATAATTGCTATTTAATATTAACAAAGCCATGAAAGGAAGTCATTGTGGGGACAGAAAAGAGTTCCTAACATGCCAATACGCCTAGAGAGGAATGAACCCTTTGTCTGAAATAAGCCCTTGAAAAAATGTACGTAATAATGTACCGGAAGGGAAACGATTTCAATCCGCACATAGCAATGTCAGTTAACCGTCACTGTGCGGAAAGTCCCAGACAACTGTAAATCTCGAATAGTAATCCCCAAAAAAATCACTAAAGGAGCTAATGTAGAAATAAACTTTATTTCCATGGTTTCAGTCTTTTGGTATAACCATATCCCAAAGTCTAACTTAATTCGCTTGTTTAATAACAATTGCGTGACCTTCCAGTTAGTTAACCAAAATACGTTTATTTTTAATCTGTGAAGAACTACAAATATAATGCCATTTGATTTATGAGTTCCCGCTTAGACAGGTAGACGCGCAGTTATACAGACTGATCCAATACCCTATAAAGTACATTCTAGTAGCTTTAAAAAATATTTAACTTATTAATTGATATTGAAAATAAAATCCGAAAACGCAGAATTTTGTGGTCACATACTGAATAGTCCCATTATGGTGCTTATGATGAAGAATACGTTTGTTAGATTGATGCCTTTGGTTTTTACAAGCTTATTACTGTGGTCTCATTTTTAATGCATCACTCACAGTTTATAATTTGCCAAACGACAGTGAATCGTGCTAGTGAATGAAGTAATGAATCTTATTTGCAAATGGCATTATTGAGACCCTGTGTAAATTCATGATCTCCTTATTTCCCTGTTAGCAATAAATTCGTACATGTTGGTTGAAATATCTCTGTAAGTAGGTACCTTTTTGATATAATCGGCCATTTTCGATGCATTATGCAGAAAAGGTGCAGTTATTAATGTTTAGTAACCAAAAAAATCTCGGGCGATGTTGTCAGGAGTAAAGTACATGTGTATAGCTAGTGCATGCAGTCACACAATTGTCAATGACCGCGCGAATGTACCTTGTATTTATCTGTGTTTCATATAAAAATATTAATGTATGGATGAAAGGACATACTAGGCGATGTTGCTCAATTTGGTCGTAACAGTATTAAAATCGGCTTAAATGGGTGACAGCAGATTGAAATCTCTGCGAGAAGAAAATTTAGTGAAAATCATATATAGATTGGTTAAATATTCAGCATTTGAATTGATATCTAACCAAAAGGGAGAATGTGAAACATTTATTACCGTAAATTCACGATTTATTTTTTACTGAATTCATACAGGTTGAACTCGAGGGTGACTAAGACAGAAATTCGACCAATGAAAGAAGAGCAGCCGACAAAGAGATATGATGTGACAATTGCTGTGCTATTTGCAGTCGCTTGAAATGTCACAAGAGAAACCGCTAATTCACATCCAGGTGACAAGTTTTTCTTAGCCTTTGTAGATTTACTTCAGCTTTGAACACGAACCTCTTGATTTACAGTCTAGTTTGGCTTCCGATAAAAAAGACTAGGGGCATTGGTACTATGGTAATTTGGTAGTATGCACAAGAATTTCATTTAGTACATCCTTAAATGTTATAAACATTCTTAAATTATTCATAAATATTAGTTGCATAATGATGAGGATTAAAAATAATTGGCAGATATTCTTTACATTGATTTTTCCAACCCCTTCGAAAATGTTTCCCAAATGATATAGGTAGTATATTCCAATGGAGCTGTTATTGAATTATTAAGTGCAGTTGCATAGTTTAACGTTCAGGAAATTGTAGTGGTTTATTAGTAGCTATAATATAAAGTTATAAACTTAAAGAACTCACCGCCCAGTGCTAAGTATGCAATATTCAGTTCCAAATAGACTGTTACAAATTAAAAAATGCTGCTAATGCTAATAATGTTTTTCCTTTGATTCTTCCTATTTTCATCTGTGATTGTGTTTACTTGATGGCATACCAACTCAGGACTTGGATTACTGCTTTTTGAGTAGGATATGAAATTATACTGGATATTTTAGCACCATTATTATTTAATTGAAAGACGCAACGACAAATTCAGGGTGGAATTAGCCTTCTTAATACAACTTAGTAAAGTTTCTTGGTTTCAGTCCAATTTATTTTTTGTATAAACAGGACTTTACACCAGCAGCAGGTGTATAAGCAAATGATCATTTGAAATTAAAATTGACAAACCAAGTTAGTAAGCGCCTAAGGTATATTTTCTACTGACTTTCTCTTTCATATCATGGTGTTTGTTACTATAGTTTCTTGTATGTTAAAATGTTTTACAATAATAATAAGAAAAGGTAGTTGATAGAATCCCCATAGAAAGATTAACTTTATTCAAAGTTTATTATGTAAATTAGTTTTGCTTTCTTCAAAGAAACTTTATTAAAAGGATATTTTTACCTTAGTCATTAGTAAACGGCAACTCTACCATAGACTGGAAGCATAAGGTACTATTTATTATTACGTATAAATTTTTTAAAGTTTCCGTTCATGAAAGATAAAAAATATCAAACAAAATATTAAAGTGGGTGGATACCTAGTTATTATATTGTTACCTACCTATTATCTGTAATTAAATTACAGTTTCAAAGCCTGGCAGAAGTCAATAGCCTTTCTCTGATTTAGCTATTTCTGTTATAAAAGTAAGAACATAGCTAATTTGAAATGAAATAAATAGGACTGTTGTAGAGCAGATGCATACAATTTAAACAGAAAATTTGTAAAAAATGTCCTTAACTTTATGCAGGATAAACATTTTTTCTTTGGCAATTGAATTGAAGTACCACTCTGCTACTAATATCTACTATTATTATATTTAATTTCTAACTATTATATGGAATATGAGGAATCTAAAATTAGGATTGAAGTAATTTTTATCTATAGATGGCCGTAATAAATTAAAGTGAATTGTTAGGAATGGAAGGAAAGTATGCGCCGAGAAAGAGATAGAGGTAGCTAAAGTGCTAGAAAGTGATGTTGGGCACTATTGGGCAGTGTGACGATGTGAAGTGAGAAGGTGAGCGAGAAAGGATTGGGAAGTGGACATATCTTTCGGATAGTGGGGCATTGTTGGGAAACTTTTGTATTTGGTAATGGTGGAGTCTATTAGGACTGTGTCAGTGATAAGGGGACTAGGTGAAGGAGCTGAGGTTGGAGAGCGGAGAAAGGCGAGTGGACAGAGACAAACTGGGAATTAAAGAAATGTTAGCAAGAGATAGGTTAGGGATATTAAGAGTTTATGGGAGGACATTAGGCGGGATTGTAAGTGTAGGCAGGGGCTGTAAAAAGAGGAAAAGTAAATGGTGGGACTGAAGGAGGAGATGGATGGAAATTTATGAGCCTGTTGTTCTTGTAGAATGCTTCGAATCGAATGCTAAGATCGCCAAGCCATGAGTCCATTTCAACGGAGATATCTCTGCTCTCCCTCTCCAGCCTGGGTCCATTTGTCCGAATCCCGTCTCCCATTCCAGATAGCCGTCACCGACTCACAGTTCCGAATTCCGGCGAGGGCTCCAAGTGTCCTGACATTTGGGCCGAGGAGGAAAATGATCTGATCAAAAACTTCGGGACTTTGTTCAAGTTTCTGGGTTTGCCAAAATCCTTTTCAACGTCAGACATCAGTTCCTCGTTCCAGCCCGAGCCTGGGAGCAGCGTTTTGCGGAAGTCCAGCTCCGAGTTGGATCTGACTCAAGTCCGCTGCAGCGACGTCATATTCCGGACGCACTTCGGGCCGACTTCTCGGAGCTGCTCTACGTGGGTGGCCGTCGGGGATGTGTCCTCCACGTCGCAACTGCCGTCGCCGCAAGGTCGTCCTCATCTGGCTCCCAACGGAGGCGCCTTCACTCCCGCCGACCTTGTCCGCTCCGTGAACAAAAAGATCCGACAGCTGTACATTCGCAAGAGACTTCTCGTCGCCTATCGAGCTCTGGAACGACTGACGCAGAATGATTTCGATCTGGAGAAGCTGCCCGTCGTCGTGCCCATGAACGCCATCGCGTCTCGCACCGCGCCAGAGGTAGCCCTCCCGATAGCCAAGTCTGAGTTGGATACGCTGAAGCTTCCCACGAAGAAGAAGCCCGCCAAAGAAACGCCGCTGACCTTGAAAGACGTGGAGAGGGAGCGCGGGAGGCCGCTGTCCAAGTTCGAAAGGAACATGATGATCTTCAATTGGCTGCACACGTTGGACGACCCGAGTTTCGACGCGGGCTCTGCCTCCACCACGACCGCCGCCGAATAATTTCCGTTGATCTCCTTCCTTTCGAATATTCCGTTCGTCCACTTACTCTCGACGCTGTAATAGTTCCGACAGTCAATAGTGCTCCATTCTCGCCGTTCTTTCAGCCAGTTCATCAGTCCCAGCCCTACATCAGTCGCCAATAAAATTTAATTCTCCGCCGACACAGGAAAGCCATCATGTCAAGTCCAGAGCCAGATAAGAAACCGAAAGTCATTATCTATAATCAATAGAATAAACAATAACTCACCGAGTAATAGCTGAACTAACCTTGTCAATGAATAGAAATCCGAATCATTACTTCATTTGGTAAGTTAACTGTTTCTAATGGTGCCTACATGCATTAACTTGTTCTCAATAGGACACACAACTACCCGACTATATAACCCTCTCAATTATTACACTATTACCATGTATACCTACCTTTCTAACGACGTCCCCGTTTTATTATTTACGTCTCCTCATCCACTCCTGTCCTAATCACATCTATCCCCCGTGCTAGTAAATAAATGCAGTGGCCATGGCCACGATCTATGCATAAAAATAAATACCTACGTACAACCAATTAGAGATACGGCATAAATGCATCATAAATACATAGTACCCAGTAGATCAACCAAACTACCCTTTTAATCAGGGCCAATTTAATCGCAGTACAGTGTATTTATCGTAGCTCGTGGTACTCTTTATAGTACCTTCATGTAGATTACTGTGTCATGACCAAAACTAATCATAAACTTCAGTTGGCATAAATATCTACGTACACTACACATAATAATATTCCACGTACCTACTAAGGTCTATATATACAGATACATAAAGTACGTACACAATAGAATGGCAATATTTCGACTCTACTCAACCAGTAATATTGGAGCGCTAGGACCTACACAATTACTGATAAGCCAAAATCCATTGACGGGATTATATGTAGTCATACTGATAAGGAACGAACATACTGTTACCGACAAACTACCAGAATTTATTAATTGGGAATGTGCAATTTCCTGGCGATCGGAAATGTTGCTAGTAATTACACTAGTGATTAGTTACCGAAGGAAGCTTATTATTGCTAGAAATAATGTTAAGATACAGTAAGTGTGGATAAAGAATAGCAAGCAGACACTTTTGCCAATGTATGTCTAAGCATTAAGTCTTACTTCTAATTCCTTTAGTGTAATTATAGAAATTAATAAGCTCTAATAATAATTGCTTTTTCCAGATACATAGACTTACCTTAGAGATGTATGCACTTAATACCCAAACGTAGCAATTAATGACTGGTTAAACAAAACTAACTCATTCATTTTCATCAACCCATTTAAGGTTTTCTTTATTTCAAAATTCCAAGTACAGCACACATTGAAGTTTAATATCGGAGTATTTCTTTAAACAAAAATCATTCCAGAAACTTCAACTGAAAAAAATGACTTCGGGTATCGGGAAAATTGAAATAACCTAGTGACCTAATGTATTAATTTCGAAAAGACTAAAGCGTGTAGTTATAGTGATTTTTTTGACTTTTGACAATTTGAAACCATATACCCAAATCGATAATTGAAGGTCATATTTATTTTGGTGTTAAAACATACAGTGAATTCTGTTCCTTACACGCAATTCTCTGTACACCACATAAATAGGATTCCTTATTACAAAAGTCATAAAGACGAAATCCTGTCATGTACATAGTCATTCAGCCATTGTGTTCTTTATTTTATGAGCAGTTATACTATATAATTATCACTGCACTTGCACTCTGCTTAAAAAGTGGTAGCATTCAACTAATCTTTGAAGTGACCACTTAGGTTATAACAACCTCTACTTCCTGGCTACTCTAAATATGTAGCGAATTTGTTGTTTTATATGCAAAGTTCTACTCTTGAGATAATATCGCACTTTTTTGCCAAAATGCTTGTTAAAATCGACATGAGCTAACAGTTACAAATATTAGACCCTTACATACGCAATAAACGAGTTTTTTGCATCTACGGCCCATTTAATATACAATAATAATAATGGTAATAATAATAATATCTATTTGTGATATAGAAAAATGGACAATTAATTTGAAACTCTGCTCGTGCAAAGTATTAGTTATTTACCTGAATTTTTAATATATATTCTACCTTGTCTGTTGGTAATATCATCAGAAGAGCTTCATTCGAAATAATTGTACTAGTCACTAGTAGCTAACTTGTGCATTACAAAATCTGATTTTATCTGGAAACAGTGTACCATATGAGTTAAAGTAAAGTAACTCAACGGGAAGAACCGTTTCGCTTTGCTAAGCCTGAATTTTAATGGTCATATTTTATTAGCTGTAATGAGTTACATATTACTGGGTTTCCCGAAGCTGAAAACCTTGGTTTTTTTTCACTGGCGACCCAATTATCGAACCCTTTAGCAACAATCATACGTTGGAATTGCATGAAAGCATTGACTGTACCATAGAAAATGATGATAATCCTTCAAATAAACGCCAAATATCTGTGGATATTTGGATTTCCAGATGATGAGTCCTATTTCCGACCTTAACTCTTTACTGTTTTGGTTTCTATTGGAGAACATACGAAATAACATCGTTATGTTTAAATGAAACATGAACTCGTGATCATGACATTGTTATCATCGCAAAAAAGGGTTCAATTAATATAACGCGAGGATAAGTACGCATTTCTACAAACGGAATTATTTAAAAATAGGAGAATTTAAGAAATTATTGAATTGTTACGTCTAGAACTACCACGGCAATTATAGCTAATACTCAAAATGGAAAGGGTGACGCTAGAATATATTACATACCTACGTGTATTGGCATGGAAGTTCAATAAATTACAAGTCTGTTCCTTTCGAAGGAAATAAATATATTTATTATACGCTTGGGAAAGAAGTTAACGTGGTGGAATAATGAAACGCGTCTCTTTTTTAATAACGTAATGAATCAAGCCAATGGTAACAAGAAAAGTATTTGCACTTAGCAATTTTGGACTGGGAAATTAAAGTGCTATTGAAATGTTCGGCCATGAATTTGCCACAGATGTAATCTGTACATATAAATACATACATCAACGCTCCATTTCGACTTTGTGTACTAAATTTATGCAGAGTAAAAACAGATTTGAGCATTATCTTTATTGTGATGTTCTCCCAAAATGATTTCTTTTCTGATTGAATTATTGTATTACCGTCTCCACTATCGTAAATATTGACACCCTTACAAACTAACAATAAGTAAGTCTTGTTAGGTATTTAGAATATCGTCCATATATTTCAAAGACCCTCAGCTCATTTTCTATTCTAATTATTCGAAACGTCGAAATGTAATTAACCATCGTAGTACAACATTCGTCGACTTTCTTTATGAAAGGTTCCTACGTTAATTGCACAGGATTCAGGGCACCTAAATAGACCACCTATAATAAATTTACAATCGAAAATTGTATATTGTTTATCTAAATATAAACTATTACGATTTAATACATAACACAACACATCACCTTACTTACTATACACTTTATTACCAATCTACCAAATTACACATTTAATATTTACTCTTCATTAATTTCAAGAGTTTGTGTTTCCAGATTAATAAACAATGTCTAGGTAGACATATTATCCGCAAAAAAACTAGTGACATAAGACATAGACACACAAATGTAAATCATTATTAAGGCTGAATCTACGATACAAGAAAGCACAAAATACATATGACAAGGTGCAATTTTGGAAGTGGCAATCAGAAAATTTTACATATTTGCATTAAAATAATTTGACAGAGTGAACGAACGAATGCAGCTTCAGTTAGAAAGAAGATGCGCTTGAGAGGACTTGCAACATCTCTGTACTTGTGTCAGCAAGAGTGTTTACTACGCTCTATTTATTTTTTACGAGGAAATATTTTTAATAGCAAATTTTGAATTTTGCTCTCTGAAATCTCGAGAAAATATCTGCTCGATTATTTGAATTTCTAGCAATGGCCAGGGATTATTACGAAAACTGCCAAAAACGTACATGCAAAATATCGGCTGATAATTTGGGATCGTAGAGGAAGCCTGAAAATGAGTTCCATCATGACGACATTAGCATAGTAATCATCACAATCAATAAATAATAATGAGAAAATGGGAGTAGTATTATGTGTGGAAATGTATGGAAATTATTTCAGTGTCGACATAATAATGCTGTAAAAACAATCTTTGTAGTAGGAGTCTAGTATGGATTTATGTGTTCTTGCTATACAGATATATACATACCTAGGTGTTATTAACTGGAAGTCGGAAGAAGACAAAAGTAAATGTTATTACATATTCCCTAGGATCTAAATATCAATGTGGAGATTAGCTATAGAACTCATGTTTCCCAAGCCCAGAACCTCTAATCGAGCAGATTTATTACCGTTATAATAAAAGGAATCAGAAGGAGTTTGATTTTTTCCCGAACTGGAGACTATTGAGCATAGTTGTTCATGTGTTAACTGTTACATTGTAAAATGACCTACCTATAATAATATACGCTATCATATTTAGCACGTATTGATGGATATTAAGGGTTCTTGTTAGTTAAGTGGGTCGGTTGTAGTTACCTTATATCTACAGAATTTTCTCTCTGCTGCTCATGCGGTGCTATGCAGTGGAAATACATATATTAAAATAAATTATGTAATTATAATAATTAATTATGTAAACCATTACTTTTAAAATATCTAAATGTTTGTACAAGTGCCGAATTTTGGGGTGCAATCTTAAAATAAATTCGTAATACAAAAGATATATTACAGAGAGTGTTTTAGCTGACTTAAGTGTCATAGATAATTATTGTTTTATGAGCATGTTATTAATTGTTGCAGTTATTGACACAAATATCTGCACATAAATCTACAGCACTGTAACAAGTGCTACTTCTGTATGTGTCTGTGTCCTGTGTGTGTGAATTGTCTGTACGTATTCATGTTGAGTGTCAATGGAAATCTATTGTTGCAAATTGAATTTTGCATTTGAATCAGGTATTATTACAAAAACCAAGTACCTGGTCTATTTGTTATTGTTATATTATTGTGTAAGTAATGTATTCCCACGGTGTCTATGTAATGTATACCTCATTATTATTGTATGTATAAAAATGTAATCATGTATGTCTTGTATAATCCATTCACTCTGTGAGAGAATCTTGTCATTGGTAAAGATATTAAATAACATAAAACGGTTTAGTGCCCATTTCTCTGACGTCTATTACTTCCATATCACTTGAGTTGGAAAAGGATATTGGTAGTATCGCTGACCAAATATTATTATAAATCGCCGTAAAAGGACTCGTAACCGTAAAAGCATCATCAGTCATTTAAGAGCCTTCATAAATTTGCATATTTATGACTGCCCCTAGTGCAAACTTGTAATATTATTCTTGTAGTGAATTCATAGGAGGAATGGAGAAAGTCGGCTCAAAGGACACAGATCTCATTTCGTCAGGAATTCTATATTTCTTTCTATCCTTACGCTTCATACACTTTATTATTTTCTGCAGATCACGTACAACTATTGAAGAGCTATTACGTCTCCAGTATGTATATGCAGCTCCGATTAAAGACCTCGTTCATTTCAAACTCCTTCCCCCGACATGAACTCGTGCAGCTCTGCCAGCCATCATTATTTCTCCCTTATTTAAACCCTATAATATTATTATTCTGCATTCTACAACTTCTGCTCCTTCCTTATCAAGTCCATACGACCCTCAAATAACAAGCTATTGTATTATTAATCCATATTGTATCCTATTTCTAGAGTTATGGCCTTGACGATAGAAACTCGAGAACTTAGCTGGCTACCTACTTAATAATAATAAGACGCATATATTATATTGTCAAAGATCACAAATAAATTAAGCCGCCTGTCTAGAATGCTGCATACTTAATTGGGAAATGAATGGACGGTCATCGCGCGTATCGTCGCTCTGGCGGAACATGTTGAAGGCAACGAAATCCTTCCTGTTATTCCTGTAGAATTGTTTGCATAGAATCATTGTCTAAAATTCACCAGAAATCAAAATCCACTATAAATCATTCATTTCTTCCTTACAAAATAAAAACCAAACAATATATAGTTGGACTTTGTAGGAGTTTTATAAATGGTAATACCTGCACGTACTATATCAAAAGTAGAAATGACCAGTTGAATATCCTGAAGTTTGATTAAGGTACAGATTGACTGCTAGTAGTTAGCTACAATAAAATTTTAATTGGCATGAAAGCCATCACTTGAGAGATAAAGTTGCCGCAGCATATAAGTACATACATAATTTGTTCCTACTCACATTGGCTCATAAATAGCAGAGGCAAAGGAGAAAGTAATGAAGTGCGTTCTCCTCCGGTCATAAATATATAGATAGCACGTCTAACAGAACTCACATATCAAACAGACGAAGCTGGGAGAAAGGAACGTATGAAACCTGTCAGTTGCTATCCACTCATCCGTAAATCAAGGATTAAAGTGATCGTGAAGACAAAAGTTATCGACGGATTTCACTTAAGATTAGAGTTGTCTCTCTTTTCATTTTCTGGTGCTACGTTTTAGGACTATAATTTTTCCTTTTACAGATAGTGCCTCCAAATCTGAACGTATAATATACGCCTCGCCTGATGCGAGTACACTTTCTTTCCTAGGCAGAGTAAGCATCTCAGAAGCGCCTTTGGAGAAAGAAGCCGACTGGGACTAGAAAGCAGAACAGAGGAAAAATCTTGATGAAAATGTCGACTTGTGCTATAGGCTAAATGACTGTAATCCACTGGGATAAAGAGAAAGCAGGCTTCCTAATGTTGAAGGCAAAAGAGAACAGAAGAGAAAGCAGTGCTGAGTAGACCACAGTGAGCCAGAGAAGAGACGCTACTAATAAAGAATTGTATAGGCCTAACCATAAAACGACTAGCGAGAAAGTAAGTAGTACGCTTTTATTGCGGAGTAAGTGTTGCAGACTGTTGTAGGCAAATTGGACATCACCGCCAGTTGAACACTCAAAAACGTCCATGGACGCTCTCTTAAAAATTCTCGTTAAATTCATTCACGGCTGCCTACTCTAATTTTATTGGACAAATAAACATGCCTATGTGATTTATAATAATATCTGTACATGACAGCTTTCATTACTCAAAATCTTGTACACAATGAAGGTTGTTACCTAGTTATCCAACTACGTGCAAATTATTTCCCTAAAAAGAATACCGAAATAGGGGAGAATCTATGACTATCTGCAGCAGTAATTTTACATAGATTTCTATTGATTTTGGTGAATAACATTTCAAAATCTGCAGGATTAAGACTCGTTAAAATTTTAGTAAGAATGACAATTAATTTTTGGGCGCTTTGAACTAGGATTACAATTCTGCAGTGCGTGGTAGGGTTATCCAGCAATTGAAATCGATAAAACATTTGGAACTTTCAGATGTAATTTGGCATAAACTTTTGATAATGTAATTCCCAATGTGATGTAGAGGCATGTTTCTCGATGATAGAAAGGTAATGGTATTTGGGCTTCTCTATACTCTATAGTGTGCTGTTGACGACGGAGATGAGCATTGAATATTGGATAAAAGTCTCATCTTCATTATTTTCAACTTAGGTAAAATATACTAGTGGCTCATGGCTTTGGATTTGAGTGAAGGGGCATTATAAAAACCTATAAACGCGTAGGTAACACACGGGTCTTTATGCAGGCACCTGACTAGAGAAAGGAACGGAAGGAGATTCTACAAGGAGATTCTATTTTCTCTGTCTACTATCTCCCCATGCATCGGAAGAAATGGGAAAGTCTAACTATTTATATGCTGGTGCTCTGATAGACTCTAGCAGGTCAAAGCGCTATTAAATGAGGATTGATCTGAGGTGAATGAAACTGCTGAGAATGGAAATACCCAAACGTCGTCCAATGAGCTGAATTTGAGCCATGGTCGTATTTTAGGATTCTGAGCCTGCTTTTAATAGCTATCCTGTATCCACATTACAATGTTGTAAATTATCCCTTTTGAAAGCTAACTCGAAAGAGTTTTCGTTTTCGGTAGTTTTTTAAAGCTATTATTAATAACAATGACAGATCTGGATCAAAGGATGTCTTCAGGACAAAATATTGCTGTTTCCATTTCCAACATTCTGATAATATTGTTTTGTATTGGGTACCTACTGAAATGGGGATAGTAGATATGCTAGTTTTTTTATTTTCCAATGGACATTTGTTTTAGCAGGTTATTTCCTTGCAGACGTTCTAATAACGTAGCCCAACAACAAAATATATTTTGAAGGTTACCTAATATTAAAAATCGTACAGAATATTACCCATTCACTAATTGGAAATTTGCAACTAAATGTTTATGAAATAAATTTATGCAGAAATTTTTTAATTTAAATGAGTAGTTTTACTGTTTCGGCACTCATATAATAAGGGTAGTCTAAATCGAAATCACATCGGATGTAATTAATTTTGAACCACGGATTAAATCCTTGTTTCTTTGAGTGTTCCGATTTTCCGATTATGGTTACTCAATAATAGTTTGTTGACTTTTGACTAGCTACAGTGTGCATTTCCAGAATTTGAATTTATCACGTTCTAAAACACTAGACTGAGAATGATGTAAACTGCGACAGAGAGAAAATCGAAATCGATTCTAAGAAAATCGTTCTGCGAGACGCTTCAAAAGATTTAGATTTTAATCGGCCGA
>JABASI010003548.1:0-16204 GCA_019776505.1 Tomocerus nigrus
GACTAACACGCAGTGCTATTTGTTTCGCAATTTCAATGCATATGCTGGAAAGTGTTATGCACATTGCGGTTACCCTACTTCGGGGTTTCAGGCTCCATTTACAACCTATTTCGAAATTCAAAATTTTGTCTCCTTTTACGTCAAAATTTGAAATACTGTACCTTTAATGTTAGTCTGACTGTAATGAAACTAATGAAAGCAATGGAGTTAGCATGAAAGCTGCATAAAGGTAATTGACCATTAAAAATACAACTTGTATATTTTAGTCCCAGAGGAATACACTATTATCAAAACATCCATCGACATACTTGATTTTTTCACTTGCATTGACTTCAAAGAATGGGATGGGGATGAACCTGATTATTTAGTGATTTGGCCCGTGCAAAAGCCTGCAGGGTACTATAATTTATTGCAAATCTTTAGCAACATATTTTATGTAATCATTTTTGTCAATGTAAACACATGTATCATATAATTTAATTATTACAATATTGCATTCTGTAGATGCTGGAGCTACGTTGGTCGTTTAGGAGGCCCTCAGATTGTCTCTTTGCAAAGTCCTGACTTAAAATCTCCTCAATGTTTTTCTGGTATTGGTCGACCATTGCATGAAATTATGCACAGCCTAGGTATTCATGATCATTAAATACCTGCATATGATATCAAGGACTTAAGGAGAATCTAATTTACTGGAATGTATTATTTTCATGCAATATTTTAATCAACTATATAGGAGTATTTCACGAGCAATCCAGACCAGACAGAGATAAGTATGTCAATGTGGTAAAGAAAAATGTCCTGAAAGGTAATAGCATGTAATAGTTATACAGCCATTGTACTACTGTATATTTATGTAACAGTAACGCTGTGTGTCTTTGAAGCAACGTTTTAGCCAGTTAAAATATCTAAGTATATGCTAATGCTAAATTGTATGTATTGTATTTTGTGTCAGTAATATTTTGTTGTGCTATTTTAGGTTTTATTAACAACTTTGACAAATTGCATACAAAGAACGTCTCGTTACCTTTTGAATACGATTACAACAGCATAATGCACTACGGAGTGAATTTTTTCAGGTAAAAAAAATAAACATTTAAATACATTTACCAACAATTTAAAGATCCATGCACTTCGTAGCTACTTGAAATGAAAAGCTAATAATATATTCCTCTGTTTTAACGCAATCGTTTGCAGTAAAAATCGAAAAAATGCAACCCTTGTTCCGAAAGAAAAGGGACGCCTTATAGGTCAGCGGATTAATCTGAGCAGACTGGACTGCTTGAAATTAAATGCCATGTACGGATGCCTTGATGCCTCTGCCTTTGACAAAAGAAAATATATGGCTATATGTGACTTCTTAGGACTAGAATCCACCTTTCCGAAGAAGCCTAACAAAAAAGCTGTTCCAACAAAGACTAAAACTAAAATAAAAACTTAAGACTTCTTGCATTCTGTTTCTACTTGTAAATATGTGAATAAAAATTGTACATTTTGTAGACAACTCAAACCGTTAATAACCGTAATATGAGCGTTTGCACCATTGTACCTACAATTAATGCACAGTGAAAGATGCAAAAGTTGCCAACTTTCTCTTCAAGCTGCATAATAAGTGGAAGTTTTGTAGATGAGCCCGTATACAAAGATTCCCCCAAGAAGACAAGTATTCTTTACGTTTGTTTCCTTCTCTTTGTGCGTTCATAAAATGAAAATAAAGTGGACTATTTATATTTGTTATTTGTAGCATATGTAGTAGGCATGGATACGTCGAGAAAATCCGAACTTTCCACAAACAGAATGAGAAAATTTGGTAAAAATTAATACTAGGTACATCGTACAACTCACAGTTTGAATGATTCAACAACTACCTAACCTACTCTTCCGGCCAGTCGATCGTGGACCACTGCTGGCATTGCTCCAAATTATAGATTTATTTGTAGGGGAGGTCAATTTTTTCTCATTCGTGGTAAAATTTTTGACCCTAGAAGACAAAATCATGGTTTTAAAAAACATATTTCAATCGGGAGAGGACGAAGATGGAACCCTGGATGTCAGTGTCGAAGACCAAGTTGAGGTTCCTAGTGATGTGGGAGAAACAGCAAATAGGGAAGGTGACCATCCACTTGTGGAGGCAATGGATATAGATGAGCAACAAAATCATACAGGTGATGGTCAAATACAAATGATGTGCAAAGCTCCTGATAATAGGGCAAAAATGGATACTTTGAAACTCAATTTTCCCAAACCACGCTCATGCCCCAGTTTAACGCAAGAAATCGTGGATGAGGTGGATAAGCAGGTATTTATATAAGTTGACGAATGATTTATGATGTGAAAGTATTATACAATAAAAATTTTGCTCACGGATTAGTATAATTACTTATGAATCCCCTTTTAAAATTCTTGTGCATTTAATAAATCATTTGTTTCCACTTTGCAGTTTGCAGAGAACGATAATGACGAAATGTTAAACCGCTACGCTGGAGCAAACTGGCTAGATGACACGGTAACTTAGCCTGAAAAGAAAGTGTAATTGCAGAAATATTTTAGCCGCCCAATTGTATTATTGTATGACAATCCTAAAAATGTTATTTACCTTCTTAGACTATTGATGCATACCTGGAACTGATAAAAGTGAGAAATCAGGCAAACGAAAATTATCCAAAAATATACAGATTCGACTGTTTCTTTTACTCTATGCTGAAAAGCAAACACTTCAAAGATGGTGGCTATGAGACAGTTAGGGAAACTGCTCGTGGCGATGACATATTCTCGTATGATTTGGTATTTTTTCCATGTGAAATTAGTCGACATTGGCGCATGGTTGTATTGGATATCCCGGCGAAAACTCTTCTACTTTATGATTCTCTCAACTGTGAAGGGGAAAACATTAAATGTCTTAAGGTAATCTGAAACGAACTTACGTAACCAATGAACTGCTTACCTTATACTGTTATTACTCTCAAGAAATTCTCGTATTTAAAATAGCAATTTTTTGTAGAACATTGCAATGTATTTGAAACGAGAGTACGAGCGAGTTCTGTTAGAAAAGAGCTCGGCATCAATTCCTTCTGGGGAGTCAGAGAACCCTGACCAAACAGCTCAAAAGAAAAAACTGGAAAAATGCAGCATTAACAAGCAGGTGAAAGACTTTTTCGACTCGAATCGCTGGACAGTGAAAATAGTCGATCCCATGGTAAGTGATAGATAACGAAAGGCCTTTTGCACGGACTGAAATCGAAAATATGTTCCTAGTGCCAGCTAAAGAACTAAACATAATAATATTATTATTATTTGTGTATAGGATATACCAAGGCAAGGAAATAGTAATGACTGTGGGATCTTCCTTCTTCAGTATGCCGAATACCTCTCCCGGAGAATGACGTTCGACTTCACACAGGTTCACGGGCTCTACTTTCGGTACAAAATGGCCCATGAAACTATGAACGGAAAATTAATGATCGATTAAGAAGCTATTTTCTAAAAAATTTGCAGCTTTATTCATATTTCTAATTTGGTGGAGATAATCAACAATTAATTATTGTACATAAAATTAGCATAAAAATACACAATACAAGACACAACCTATTAATATTGAGTCACAGCTCAGAGGCATGTATATGAATTTGCGATATGATGTTACAACGGATTTAGAACTTTTTAAATAGTTACAATAATTAATAGCATTATGTTATACCGAAGTAATATAATATACCGAAGTCCGAATACAATTTTCCCATGAAATATAATATTCCGCAGTGTACATGGTATTGTATTAGGTAAATATGTTGGTAATTCCGTTTTCGCATAATCACAACAGCCAAACTGCATAATATTATATAACTAATTAAAGTAATTAACTTAGCTATGAACTATACAAATAATTTAATAATAATATTATTAGTCATTAGTAGTAACTTATTATTTGCATGCAAACGATTCATACCAATTTCAAACACAAAGTTACGAATGAAATGACTAAAAACCAGTTATTTTTTGCTAGTATTACCTATTGCAATAATTTGAAATTCACTTTTCAGTGAAACTATTTTACAGTAATATACATTACGTTCTTTTTTTTCGCTTTTCATTTTAAACGTCTACTATGTCCCTATTTTATACGTATACATCAGTTTACCGTGTTATTTTATAAAATCTAAATTGATTTATTGACTTTCTGACATAGATAAAGATTGAATTGTGAATTTGTGAATTCACGTTCACTCATACAATTTTTGTGGGTACGGTAGTTTTTAGATATGCTTTCTAATGTAGGTATGTTATGTAGGTAGGTGTATGTATATTTGCATTTAAACAAGCATAAAAATTCATAATACTTAGGTACCTAGTTATTGCAAGAAAACCAAGGAAAAAGCATGAGTTATTGTCGGCCCTTTGTGTCCACATTATTAGTTCTTTAGTATTAACTAATTATGTTGCTTTCACTCAAAGAGATTTAATTAGTTAATATCTTTTTCTGTTTTGGCCTCTATCTATCAAGAGTTCGATTGGTATATAGATGAAGTTTAGTTCTTTCAATCGCGGCTTTGAATGCATGCTTGCTCGCTCAAAAGAACTCACTAATTAAAATGCTATTATAATAATAAAATGTCCATAATACACCAAAAAGTAACTAAAATGAAGCAGGAAATTGGAATTTGTAAGGTATTTGAAATAGGATCGAAAGATAATTTAAAAAGTAACAGCTACAAACTGCTCTGTGTTAGGTTAATAAACCAATTAGCTGCATGAAAGTTACTTTTGAATGTTCTATGTTCTTTGCACATTGTACTACAATAGATAGGCAAACAGATTTGACGCTGGTATTTCGTTAAATGTACGTAGGAGTTTTCGGTTTATTTCAGTTGGTTCGTATCACGAAATTCACGAATGCTGGAGAGACCTGTTTGAATGAATGAGATCAAGGATCATATACTTTGGATAGACATACTAGCGTCATGTCAAATAAGACGAGTCTTCATCACTAAGATGGAGTAAATTTGAAATACTATCTGTGGTATCTTCCGTTTCCAAACTTAAGTTTACTTGAGTATAAAAGCTTTCGGAATTATTTTTGACTTCTGCTGCCTTCGGTTCAACACCTGCGTCCGGATGGAATTTTTTAATATGTGTTCTGCAATTACTCTTACAGACAAATCCAGTGTTGCAAATAGGACATGTGTAAGGAGCGACATAATCTTCAGTTCGAGGCACTCTTTTTCTACTTACGGGTATTTGTTCTGATCCAGGATGCTTTCGACGAATATGATAATTAGCGTTTCCTTTGTACACAAACTTACTGTGGCAAACCGGGCATTCAAAAGGTTTGTGCATTCTTCTGCGTCTTGCTGACTGAGAGTTATCATCGTCACCTTCCCCATCCTCATTTTCCTCTCCCTCTCCTTCTCCATCCTCATCTTCCTCGCCATCACCTTCGAACTCGTCTAGTAATTCCGTATTCAGGTCGTCAGAGTTTAAGGAATCCGTGGTGGTCGCTGGCTTTGTATTTTCGACTATTTTTTCAGGAACAGTGGGAGGACTGGGTTTCTTTCGCTTTTTCGAGTTGCTTTTATTTTTCACTTCTTTTGTTTTGGGGGTTTCTGAACTAGAAATAGACTGCGGAAGGTCAGGAGCAAGAACAGAAGCATTGGCAACTCCTTCGCGTCTCCGGATTCTCGTAGCGCTTATAACATTATCGATATTCTCCGCAACAACACCGAATTTCACCAAAAAGTCGTAAATAAATACACATGTATCTGTCAGAAGAACTTCTGGAAAGTTGATGACATAGGTAACCATTTCTAAAACTGAAGCCTTCATGTTGTCCATAAATCCATACTTTTTCACGATAGCAATATTCAAGTGAGCTACCAGCTCCACTTCAGAAATAAACGCAAACACGAACATTGGACACATAAAACTTTGGGGAAGGCTTGGCCGAAGGTAATTTGTTGACTCCTCCGGAAGCTAAAATTAAAACAATTTCAGAATTTCACTCAATGCTGGAAAAATTAAACTTCTATTATATACATTTACGTGTGTTGTACTTGTACATCTTGAAAGCTTACCCCCAGCGAAACTAATATATTCGCGCTTTCGCAACGAACATCACTTCCCAGTTTCTGGAAGAGTTCTCGGAGACAGTTCACGTCATGATGGGCCATCAAATTTGGATGATGATAGCAAGAACTAATAAATGTTCTCCATAAAATTAACGATTCATTAGAAGGCAACGGGCACACAGGGTCCTCGGCATCAGCATTTCTGTAGAAAAAATGCCAAGTTAGTATAAAAGCTCACAATATTCCGGCGTATTCTCATTTCTATTCTCTCTCAATTCGTATTTTAACTATTTTAATGTAAGGGTGAAAGAATAATATCGCTTTTACTCATTTGTAGTCGACTTTTCAGCATTGGGCTGATGCCCCTCTTCGGAAAGTGTTCCTGAATAATGCATTCTGCATCTGATTAATACACTTGGTAGGCCTTTTCATTCTCTTTCTTCAGCATTTGTTGTCAAATGCAGAAACATCTGATCTGTATAAAAACAAATTGACAATTTCTATAAACTCATTAAAAATACCATCCTCGTATCAAAGTAGTGATTCTAATGATACAATTAATACTATTCCCAAGTTTCCGGACTAATTCATTGTTTTATAAATAGGTAAGCAATAAACATTAACAATGTATGTGCAATAATCACTTGCCTTAATTAAAATGCCTCATTTGGTTTACTTCCCTGAAGACCCCAATATTATGTGAATTACACCGTTTTCCTAAGAAAGAAAATGTTCCGAGTCAAATAAGATATTTGTGACCGTGATCAGAAGTTACAATTCTTTTTGTTATTCCGGAAAATACTAGTGCTAGCAAATGTCAATTGATAAACAAGTTTTAAAGAAAAATTGTAGCATAGGAGGACTATTTTTATTGCAGACGGCTTAAATTATCCAGTGTATTCGCGCTGAAGCGGGTTCATCCATTTTCTACCGACAGCGGTCTCACGTAGCACCTATTTGTTTCTGAATTTTAGATGCATTTTCGCTTTCTCTGTCTCATCTTTTCTCTTCAGTTTTAGACTCTAGCTAGTGCGAGTGCGAGACACTCTCCGGAGCCTTTTATTGCAATTTAAGTTTCAATGAAGTGTGTACGTCTCTTTAACTGAAAAAGAAATTGGCACTATTACAAACATTACTACAGGTTTTTTCCACTTGTTAGTCCTTTCTATTTTTAAGAATTTTACGTTAATGCATTCACTTGGAGCACCTACCCTAATTAAGTAAGTGCAAGTGTGCAAGTGCAAAGATGCGAACAACATGTCTGAGACACATTGGCATTAAAGTGTCATGCATTTTTTCAAAATGTTTGTGAGTACTAGACGTTAAAATTGGCTGCGTTAAATACTTTCTTGAGCATTTTCACCTTAAAGTATGAAGAGACCTATACGATAACAAGCTATAAGGTCTAATTGCTGAGCGCTGATGATATTAAATATGTAGACACATTTACATACCTAAATCATTTAAAAGAACTTTTGCAACTTAATTTGCAATTTGAAAGAACATACAAGCAATTGTGCTAATTCGTAAATAGTACATCCATCCACAAAGAAAAGTCGCTGCACTCAATTTATTTGAGTTTTCTCGTTTTTGGTTAACAAACTAAACCATGTGAATCTCTGATGAGATGACACAATTTCTATTAGGTACTCTTTCTTTCACTCGTCATTCGTCAACTATAAAAATAACTAAAGAGTAGAATCATGAAGTTGAAATAAAAATGTGCTTGTATATTCATTGTAATATTAAATATAACACAATGATACCCAGAGTAGTTTCTAGCAGTGTTATATCACCCGACCCAAAAGTCTACGATATCTAAGTGAGTCGTCAGAAGAATGTACTATGCTATAAATAGTTTTCCAAGATTTAGGCAAACTAACCGAACTGCCTTTACAATCAAACATCTACGTAAGGACCTATTTACTGTACAAACCTTCTTTGTAAACAAGGAAAGTAACCCAGAAGTATAATCATGCTTCCATTCGTTTAGTAGATTCGTCTCCCATTGGAACTAAAATCAAATATGCCATATTTTATTGTTGGTACAATAGACGAAAAGCCTCGGATGTTTTACTCAAGTCCAATTAGTTATAATCTTATAATATCTTGGTGTACCCAGTCAGGTAAAAGTTAACCATTCTTATACAAATGTCTCAAGTCCTTTCAAATCAGTTGGATAGCTTTCTTTTCATTTCAACATTAATTTAGATATGAAATCTCATAATTTTGTTCTTGATAAGCTTCAATTGAGAATTTTTCAGTTTTTGCTCAATCGCTGTCTATATTGATTTAGAGTCGAACCCACGTAACGAAATGGTACTTAAATAATTAGAGCACATAGCAATTAAAGTTTTTATCTGCACATACTGAATACTTGCTATTTTGAAAGCATACACTAGCTACCTAGCTATAATAGTATATTATTGCCTGCATGACAGTTAATAGTCAAACCCATTTAGTAGGTATCCCTTTTGCAATAATCATTGGAGTATTTACTGTAGGTACATAAGTAGTCCACAATCCTAAGTAAAATCGTAAAAGTGTTTACTAATAACATGTAACAGTGTTTACTTGTTTGCATATCTGTGCCTTTTGTTTTTCATTTTCTGCCAGTATGATTACTAGTCAGTAGTAGGTCAAATGTGTTTCATTATCATCGTTTTTTAGAGATTACTATTGTATTTACTACCCGGAGCTAGCATGATAGCATGAATCATGATGTGAATGTCTTTCAAGATGCGTGTTTATGTATGGTAATCAGCAAATAATATTATTATTCTCCAGAAGCATTTTTATGGTGCTATCTTCTGATGTAATGAGTAATTATTTATTTAAAAATCTTCTATTCAGTCTGAAGTTGAAGCAACTAAAAGTATCCATCAAAAATTAACAACAGAAAAAATATGATGAATATATTTACTATGCTTTGCTGTGAGATGTGGTTATTTACATATGTACTTAAGATAAACTTCAGTTGCATTGTTCAGGTGCACATGCATAGATAGATGGATAGATAGGAAACAGTACGGAGGTTATTCAGTTTAAACAGATGTGTTAATCTAAAGAGTCATTAAAGAGGCATTAGCTCGCAATTTATTTAGGTACTTGAATGGCATTGCTTCTATAATGGTCATCAACTACCTTGTAAAGTTTAATGTTATTTCCACAAAAATTTTGTCCCCTCTTCCTATAGGTACTACTGGTGTTATCAGTAATTATGCCTTTGCAGTCCAAGGTGCTAGGATGGAAGAATAATTATATTATTTGTAATGCATAGAACTGCGTCGTATTTCTCGATTATTAGTTTGACCTTCTGCGTGTTTTAGTACAAATGTATAGATATAAATTCAGCAGACCCATCTAATACGTATTTCTAATTTGTATGCATGTAATGGATGACAATGAACTGATCTGTTAGCATGAAACATGTATACTTTTCTGTCGATAAGCACATTGAGTCTGCTTCTACATGTGTGCACATCATGTTTAACAATCGTTCAAATTTGAAATACCTACACAACAAACTTACAATTTATCACAACATTGGGATTATTGTATCGTTTCACTGACTCAATTGCTCAGATAATTCCAAACTGCTTATTTACAGTTATCCTAAATATTATTGTTATTTATTGTTATCTGTTATTCAAGTGTATAGAAACTGTATACAGTTAAAAGTTTAGAAGTATTTTTCCAACCAAAACGCTAAAATTATTATGCGAGAGACTTTATACAATTCATGCATTGGGAATTTAAGAATAAATATCTTGTTTTAATTTTTGGATTGCAGTTTATATAGTTAAAAAATGAACCAAAAATTACATGTACTGAAAATCTGTTGACTTGTTCTAATCTTCTCTCCGAAAACGTATTAGAATGAGTTACTATCAGTATTTGCAATTGGAGTACATTTTTGACTAAAATATTTAGAAAAAAATGTAGTATTCGATGCCCTGAGTTATTCAGCCAATTGCAAAAAAAATCTATTTCGTCAGTTAATCTCAAACACCTTTAAATATCTGTATTAATTATTAATTATAACAACTTACTATGCGCATTCATAAAAAATGTGTTATTTATTACTGTTAATAACACAACAGTACCTAGTTTAGGTGAATATGTACTTTATACGTAAGTATTGTTTTTTATTGCTCCAACCAACCAAATGCTATTACATATGATGCACTCAACTAGTGTACAGAATATGCAGGAACTAATGTACACCTAAGTACGTCAATATTAGGCTGAATGTTAAGTATTATTAGCTTCTTCTTTATGCTAAGCTATAAACTAATAATTTTGCAAGTAGGAAGTGCTTGCTGGCCAAATGCTATCTAAAAATAAACCTTGCTGATTCAATAGAGTGTAAATTCAACAGTGATTTATGTGTACGAATCGTAAGATAAGTAAAGCCAAACACAACACAATTATTATTGATTTGTCAAAATTAAACATGATCAGGAAGTGCAATGCAAACAATTTGCTTGGAATAGGCATTTCACTGCCATAATGTTTCTTGTGTTTCTTGTGTCTAGGGTGTGCAAATAAAACTCAGCATATTTTTAGACATTTATTTTCCCTCTGCGTGGTAAGATTAGAAGATGGAAGTTTTCAAGAAGCCAAATCTGCGTTTCACTTTATACATACGAAATTCAAGTTGTGTTTTTACTAATTTAGTGCCCTAATGCTTATACACATGTTTGAGCAACTGACAGTAGACATCGTATTAATTTTCCTAATCTTAATAGTCTTGTTTTGTTACCCTCTTTGGGATTGAGTGAGATGTCATAGCTTTTGCAATGTATATGCCAAAATTGATTTGACATTTGCCTCTTCATTCACTCATAATATTCAATTATAATTCATGTGTTATCATAATAATAAGTAATTCCTCAATGTGAATACTCCGTTAAGGCACATGGCACACGAGGACCTCAACGTGATTTGTTATAATCTATAGCAAAAGTGTGATATATGTAAATTACAAAAGTATTTATATGATTTCAATCACGCAGAACATGTTAATGGAACAAAATAATCCAGTTGAAATTGATTATGTTAATAACACGAGAGCTAATGAATGAATTGTCTGAAATTATCCATATGATATTGCATTTTGTTGTGCACCCTTGCTCATTGCTTTAACATTAACTCTGCACGTGCAAAATCATATGTGATTATGTGATCCATCAACCGTGGAAATATTATGTGATAATGATATTGAAAAGGTTGACGCACTGCTATAGAGGTATCATCCTATGCAAGTACAGAAACAACGAGTATGACATAATCAGTGACTCATGGACACACAACCAGAGCAACCTTCAATATCTGTAATACCCTCCACCAAAGAGAAATAATGTTTTCATAATCATTAGCTGAGTATTAAATGTTTATACAAAAGGCTTTTCTGTTGGAGATTTTTCAGTAAATATACTACGACCAGCTTAAGTTCAGAAAATAAGAAAACACGCTGATAAATCAAAAGAAATGTTTTAATGACACACGTGCCACATACATACATCACGATGCACTACATATAAGCAAGATAAAATAAATGTATACCTAATACGTAATCTGTGCACAAGCAAAGCAATTAATGAGAAGAACTAGTGCAGAAGAATCTGCTCTAGAGTGTGACATAATAAGAGATGAGACAGAAGTACACTGTATGCGTGTCGTTTTATAACAGGATTTCTGTTTTATCCATGGAACATTATTTATCTTTTCTTCGTGATTGTATTTTGTTCATTTTCTCATAAATTCTCGTATTTAGTTTCTCATTCAACTATCTTGTTTGTGATATGATAAGGAAAGTTAGTCTATACTATTTCTTAAAGTACATAAATTATAATGATATTAATGCTCAATGTTTTTGTTGACTTATTCTATCCAGAACACACAAAAATACGTCACTAGTGTCCTTTTCACTGTAACAAATAAACGAGAATTTATAGCAGTTGTATTGACACTAGTACATATAAAGCTGAATACAAACATGGATTAATACAAAATAGACTTCTACGCTAAGTGGCCTTATGTTTTGGTTAGTACAATCTTAGAGATTATTTGTCTTGAGTAACAGAGTAGAAATAAGTAATCACGAGTTCTAAGTTCCAACCACAAACATTTTCTCATGCACTGTGATTTATTTATAGTAATTTTGAACTGAACTTCGTACCATGAAATAAAGTGATTTCCATTGTCAACACTTGTTGTTTATGAGGATTCTGTAATAATTAGTCGTTTGAGTTGTGCAGTCCACTGTTATTGTCATGTTGTTATGAAGCTGTTAGTTGGCCACGACCTCATCTACAAAAATGTTGTTTGCATCCATTGGCCATGCAGCTATTCATGTCTGTTTATCTAGTCATGTTTTTATGATGCGATGACTAGGAAAATTGTCTTCATCTCTTCGACTATCACTTACAGTGTAATGCCAGTCTCATTCCATACATTTCAATTGATCTATATTACAAAAAGTTTCCTTCTCTTTACCAAATACCAAAAAATCATTTATTGAGACTATTGAGAACAGTTCTCATTAACACACAAGTCAATTAAACAATTTTAAGCAATACTTTTGCGGTCGAGTCGTCCAACAGTCTAATGTCCATACAAATTCTTGACACAGAATTTTTTTCCATGTATATGCGGTACAAAGGCAACAATGAAACAGAAAATGACACATTATAATATGTGGCGAGTACTCATATAAAACAGCTTTATAGACAAATAATCAATGTAAGATGTTACCGCTACCTTGATAGTGACCTACTTATTTATTGCAGAAGATATTTGTTACAACTTTTAAACCAAACACCAAGTGTCCTTTGCGGTTTTATGTAATTTCAGTAGTAAACACGTTTCATGGAAAAACATCCAATAAAATAAATGATCACAGTAAATGTCTGTGTCTCAAATAAGAGAATGATTCTTTGCTAATGCTTTCATTCAATGGTAATGTTGATCTAAAACTTGTCGTTTAATAGTAGAACATGTAAATATTAAGTTGTAAACTAGAGTAATCCAGATTTGATTTCTGTCTGACGATCTACTTACTACACTGAAGTTTTCTTCATACTATAACTAGATAGGTACTTACTGTCTTATATGCTTATTAATGAAGTTATAACAGTATATACAGATAAGGATTTTTCTATTGCAATAATAATTGGTTGAACAGAAGCATAGGATTCTCATACTTGTCAGATGCGTACTGGTCTGGTATCGATGCAGATTGCTATTATAGTTAGTACAGGAGAAAAATGCAAGTAGATCTGCCTTGCTTATGTTAGCTGTATCCATTGTTTAATTACTATCATTGCATTGTTATCATATGTATTACACTATTAGGTACTTTTGCAATTACACGATGAATGCAAGTATTTATTATGTTACTCTTACAGGAGTGCAATTTGAAAAGTAGTTCACAGTTGATAATCCGATTTTCCGATATGTTGCAACAAGAACGCATTATATCTATATAATTATAGTTATAAGCTCTGTGTGAAGTATACTATTCAAACTATGAGGTGCTTATGAACATATAATGCAATACTTTTAACTTAACTTACACTAGAAACTACAGCTACTGTTCTCAGAGGGAAGGCAATAGAATATACCGTGACATTCATTCCTCAAGTATTTTTACAGGCTGCTAAAGTAACTCAGCAAGAGATTTACATTCTTTAACTAAAAGAGAACGCTGTCTTTAATTTCTGACATGCACCTGTAATGTAATATAGTAAATACTATCGAAGAGCAATCATAATATTCTACGTTCTGTATACGCAGAATGAGTAAGAATGTAAATAAAATGCATTCCGGTTATTGTTTATATTCCCACGATAAGCTAAACTTGAGATCACACAGTAAAAATATTTATTATGCATTTTCAAGCAGTTAACATACAAATAGAAAAGGCTATAACGATGAATGTAGATTTAATAGGATTTATGAATGTATTTACTTGCGGATAAATGAACTACGTACAGATAGAGGCAAAATGCATTCTAAGACTTATTTTTCTAACAATACTGATTTGAGTGATAAGTAAGGGCTGGAAGAAAGAAAACATTTTTTAGCTGTTGCAATAAGGAAACTCGAAAAGATATGGGGAATTAAAGGGCTGAGTTCTTCTGTAATATAAACCTAGCTTGGTTAACAATAAATTCGAGACGAAGAGTTCTGTAAGTACGACTTCATGTCTGTGGCTCTGATTTTGCCAACTATTATGCTTGGTAGAAAGCCAAGAAAAGATCATTAAATGCTTAATACACAGCTAAATACCAACAATAAGTGTCTATTATCATTCGTAGCACTCGAACATTTATTTGCAATCGAATTATTAAGGTACTCATAGTGTTTTATGGTTTGATGCAATTTTGATAGCCCATTAAACTAATGCATCTAACCGCTTTCTTGTCTTAATGGCATTTCTGAAGATATTTGATTTACCGGTTCAGATTCTACTACACTCACATTTATATTCCATCCTCACAACAACAACCACATTTTCTATCCTACTCACAGACTAAACTGAACTGACAGGAATTTCTGAGGCATTCTACATTTTACCGTTGCTTTTGTTTCCCCACGATGAAAGTTTCGTAACAGAAAGAGGTTTCCATTACTGAATCTGATCTGATTATTGTTGGGATCCGTCAGTTAAATTAACGCAATTCAGTTAGACATGAAATGGAAATTACTAGAAGTAAAATGCAACCATTTCCGGATTTTATCGTTTCCTTTCGTTTCCAACTGTTCTTGTTCTTAGTAGAAACAATTTAGACCGAACCTGAACTACCAATGAAATCTCATTTCTCAATCACAAACACATAACACATTCCAGATTACCTACCAAGAACAGCAAATAAACATGGATAACAGCACACGGAGCTAATTAGATGGAATGAGATGCTAATGAGGTTATTTGTATTTGCAATATCTAACACTACAATACAAAGTATACTCCCTTGTTGTCTATGAATAATCTGTAGCGATTTCAATTTAAATTGTCTTGAGATTCATTTCTTTCGTGCAAAGTATATAATCTGATGTTATTGCTGTATAACAGAATCGTTGCCTTTATACGCATCACCTTTCATTACGCAAATTATAATGATGATTCTCAGAGTTACTTATTAAATGTTGGTCAAACAGTTCCCAATAAAAAATTAACCCTTAAATGGCTAACTGTTTTTCTACAGTTTAACTATAGCGTGTAGTGTATACCATTACCGAGTAATTGAAGACCACGTGCAATACCCTTGAGATATCAATCCCAATCTTCGATTAGCGACTGAGATATACCTTTAAGAAGTATAATGCGCTGAATGACAGACAGGTAAACGAAGAGGTAACTCTGCAAACAGTAGCCAAATAAAAGTAGCCTTACTTTTTCTTGGGTGTTTGATATCTCATTTATTTTATAATGAGTTAAGTAGCTACTTATTCACATCTGTATCTATAATATCATACTCCCTCAATTAACCTACTTCGTCTGTCATGTCCATTGCTGGAAAGGAAGAAAAATGCATGTAAATATCTAGTCCAGAACACAAAAGGACGGAACTGCTATCTTATTTTGCACCTGCCTTTTTCTTAGATTTGAGAACTACTCATTACGGTCACAAAGGAGGATATACTACTGCGGGGATGTAAACAAGTGCTTTAATTTTTATTCAAATTCCGCAAAATCAAATGTTACCTACCACATTCATTTACATTTTTCTCCTTAAATATTTTGCTCAAACAAAAACTCTGTGGGCAGGGTACCTGCGTACCTTTCCGTAATCATAGATTTTTAAAGGACAAAATACTGACTTCCTTAAAAACAAAAATCCTTTTCCTTATTCTTTCAGCCTTATTCAAATTAAATTCTACACCTACATAATAAAATTAGTGAACTGATCTACTAAATCAAATGATTCATCGTTCATCAACAGTAGAACTATAAAAATTTATAAACTAATTAGTATACACGAAACTAATAATCTTTTTGCAATACTTGGTCGAATGTTTTGTTAATTTCTCAAATAATACAACCACGGAATACACCACTTTGTTGATATTCTTACTATAGTGAGAATAGAAGTCAATCGGAGGCGAACAAAGTAAAAATTTAGCGCGAAGTCTGC
>JABASI010003549.1:0-16204 GCA_019776505.1 Tomocerus nigrus
TCCAGTCCAGAGCAGTTCAGTTGTCGAATTCGAGGAATCCTCAGTTGTGAGGATTACGCTTGAGTCGGCTCAAGCGGATTCGTTTGGTTAGAATCGGATATTCCTTATCGCTTCCTGCCTGCCGTGGATTGCATAGCATGGACGTTGCTCTGCGTTCCTTTCCTCTATTCTCCTTTGGTGCTGCCCTTTGATTTGCTTTTCACTTTCACACTCGGAGAAAAGGAAAGCAGCTGTCTTTCTTAGTCTTGATGTTATTTTCGTATTCTTGTCTAGAATCTTGAGTTACTTTTAGTTTTGTGTAATATTAGTCTGGTGTGAACAGACGTGTAATCGTCGCGCCTATACAGATATTTCTGGACTCATACACACACGCTCGTTATATGAATTCGTGGAAGAGAATCCGATTTTTTCCTTGGACATGACTTCACTTTCCTTAACGTAACCTGACTTCCCTTTTCTTTTCTGAATTCTGCGAACTATTATTTTCTCCCCTTTTCCACATTGATATTACAGACATTGTAGAGAGTTTCTCTTATAAATCTCCTGCGTACCTTACCTACGCATAGTTCTACTATTACTTACTATAGCGTAAAACATACACATTGTGCGTACAGAGCATAGTTTCCTATTATTTCAGATCACTCGCATGAATCTTGAGACGCGGCAATGCAATTTATTTTGTTTCCTACTAGGATTGTGTAGTAGCACTACAGTGTGTGTATGCTGGAGCATGACATGCCACGTTCTAATGAAATAACGAATATACTGTATGTGATAGTTAGAAATGTCAGGAAAAAGTTCAATCTGAAGATAAACTGCATGAACACAGAGGGTTGAACTGTAAAAGCGAAGAGCTCAATTCAATTCTTATTTATACGTACGCAGCTATAGGTTCACACAAAAGTGCGTAGTTCTTAAACTGTTATAGTTTGAGAGTTTGACGCGGTGCGTATGGTGTGCTCTGCTACAGAGCAAGATTCACATATAAGGAGTGTGTCAGAAATTCTAAAATTCTACTATTATGCTCTTACATTAATCCCGTTCCACTGGTTTCCGCAACCAAATCCGTTGGGTGTTGTGTTTTGCGCAGAGCTGAAGACTTGATATATTTCTGGAGCAAAAAGTACGTCTGTTCCGTAGAATAATATTAGATATGATTCTTGGCTGGAGAGAGTACAAGAGTTCACGAACTAGAGACTCCCGTCATACACTCAAAGCAGCAAACGTAACGTAAACGTGGCGTACCTGAAATTCACAAAGAAGAAATATGTAGTTAGCTCAGCTATATTACATTCACATTTATAATCTTAAAGAGAAATACGATGTAATACGTAACAACGTAACGTAACCTAGAGAAAGAGCCAAAATGAGAGAGGGAGAGAGAGAGAGAAATAGCCGTAAAGCTTGTCTCGTCTCAGGTGGCTTGTGCACTAGTAATTTTTTGCACGCAATTCACGATTTAGTTGGCTGAAAGCTCCCTTCTACATACTAACTAACATCGCCACTCCCAAAGATGTTTTCGCATTGCTTTCAATCGCCAAGTCTACCTTGACTCCTACTGTACATATATCTCATGTAACTTTTACTACAACCTGTTTAGTATTAGTAGCTAGTTCCTGCATCACACAAACACACTCCTTTCTATTACTTATGTTGAGAAAAAGTGAGCGGAGAAAAGTTAGACTCAGTTCCGGAATTAGCGAAAGGATAAGGAAAAGATTCAAAGACAAGAAAAGTCTGAAACGGAAAACAAAATCTATTTACGAGACGAATGATTTTTTTCCGCTGAAAAACGACGAAGCGTTACAAAGATTTTTATCTCACTTTTCTGTGCATGAGAATCCGCTGAATTGGCAATCCCATAAACTGCGTGCTGCTCAAGCAGCCTCTCTCTTGCTACTTTCAGATACATCTACTACAGAATGTTTCCAATGAAAAGCATAAGGCGACTCGGGGAAATGCTCCATAATGTTATTAGGGGCTTGGATGTATGGCTCATAACAGTAAGTGGAATAATATGGAGCAGTTCTACGGTTGTAGTTACTAATAGACCTGTGAAAATACAAATAACCCAATTCCTCCTTTGGGAAAATGAATATCTAGGCTACTTGTACACAGAAGTGTACGAAATTGCGTATTGTCTGCTCAAGTATTCACTACGTCGGGATATTCTGACAGATGAGCTAAGATGAGATGAAAATTCAGCAAGGAATAACTTTGCCATTTTCAATTTCAGACTTGAACGCAGAGAATAAGCGAGCAAATAGAAGCAACTGGGCCAACTGCTTCACATTTCCTCCTCGGCTCTGTTCTCTCTGCTACTTTCCCTATTCGTATAACACTAGCTGTTCTCATCTTCCAAGTTTCTCTTTTCCCTCCTCATATACACACATTTCTTATAGAGATATGCTTTCTCCGCTCAGCACTCACTCACTCACTTTCCTTCCTGTTTTTGGTAGGCAAGTTTGGTTTTGCCTTTCGGACTTTCATTTTCACGCTGCATTGCTAATGTTAGGTTTCCAGTCTCATGAACTGTCTTTACATAGAAACTATACCACTTCCATTGCTCCTAGCTATCGCTAATCTGACCTACAAAACTGATCCATCTTATAGCTACATAAATACATTCACAATTCACAGAGCCCTAACTACATCTACGCTCTCAGTGTACATTTAGATACACAGAAATTCATTTTCCCTTCACTACTCTTCTTTGTTACAGATATATTGTGGCATCCCCCTACTATCAGTGAATATAGCCCAAAGATAGCAGACATCCTGATGATCATAGCTTATTGCAGACCATTATAGTTTGCGCCGGAGTCCTTTCTAATCTAAAACTCACTAACGCATCATTATTATCTGTAGTAGTAGGAAAATGTATGCTCCTCATCACATGGGAATTATCCATTGTGCCATAAGAGATGCGTCAGGTCAGGTCCCTAGTGGTTGGTATTTCCCTATTTGGAAACCAACAAGACTTTTTTCTAGAGGACAACAACAATTACATCTAATTATTAATGGTAGCATTTAAATACATTCAAGAAATTATTTTTAAATGGTGTCGAAATAAATGTACCTAATCTATAAATTAAATTAACAGCTAATATTTTGTAAGACGCAGTAAGTAGGTTAAAAATGGGTCTGGGTGTTTGATAGAATTCCCAGTTGTACTTAGGTACACATGGTACACATAAATAGTTTAGCTGCTAATTACAGTTATTTATTTCGCATTAGTTTTTGAGTTGGAATGCTTGCAATTAAATGGTAAATTGTATTTAGCCACGGTAGGGTATGGTATAAAGTAATGAAGGGAAAGGGTAATAACGGGGAAGGGAAAATGAAAAAAGGGCTAGAGAGTAGAAGGGGAAGTATCGACGGAAGGGAAAGCGGAAAGGTGCATTAATGATAGTTTTGTGCCGCGCGAGTCTGGTTAGCACACTCCCTTAGAAGTATTGTTTCTGTTACGATTAGTAGAATCTCGTGGTTATGTTGCAGTAATACTAATAATAGTAAAGCTTCATTAATACCTATCCGCTTCGAGAGCTGTCTGGCATACATAAAAGCGTAATAAAATTCCATCAAAAGTATAGGTATGAGTCTAGGTGGTGGGATAGTGGGCTAAATGAGCAACTGACCCAGATATGCACATAGCTACGAGTAGCTCTGTAAGTTTTGCGGAATTCTCAAGTAGAAATTATAGAGTTCCTTTACCTTTCTCTAATAGTTCACAGTTCACCACTTGGCTGTCTATTCTGTTCGGTGTTTGAAGGGTAATAAATATCAGGTTTTCTTTGTAAGCCACTCGAATGCATTGCTATGTGGAGTGGCAAGGGCTTGACTTACACTCGGCTGCTAGCTCGAGAGCCTATCATCATCCCTTAGGTATTTTTACATTGTTAGGATTATACTGCTCAATTATTTTCTGAAAACAGCCCATCTGCAGCGTTTGTGTGCCAACCGGCAATAAATATACGTTCTAATTGTAATATGCAGTAAGTAGTACAAGCAGGGAGAAAAAAATGGGAATTGCATCGAATGGGCTCGGCCTAGCTATTTGCTTCGTTATTATCATTATTTCCATCATAAAGATATAGGTAGAGGGAATCGAGAATTTTTGATGCCAGTCCCACTGAAGGGCGGGTAAGGGAGGGCTTACTATATAAGGACAGAGAAACCTTTAATGATACATTCAACTAGGAGGGAACGAGACACGAATGTTTTTTAAGGTCTTCCTCAACCGTCTGCGAAATAAGGAAAAAAGTAGGGCAAATTGGCTGACTGTGCAAGTCCCTGCATTATTCTAAGTATGTATTGGTTTTTGTATAAGCGATGTGGATTTTGTTTGACCTCAAGGAATGCTATGTCTTCTATTTTCTATGTTATGTATGATCCTAATAGTTTCGGAGCAAATTGAGTTTTGCAACCTTTTCTCGATAAATACATTTAAAGTTAGTCTAGTCCTGGAGGAAAAGGGCCATGGAATAATGGGCATTGTGCTAGGAAAGAGCAAATAGGTAACGGTGTATAATATTATTGGCCAGACAGATAGAATCGCACAGGCCTAAGAGCATTCTCCGCTAAAAGGGCTATAAATACTCTATAAGTTGCGCATATAAAGAGAGAAGAGAGAGAAGAAGCATGCAGTGGATAGTTCTCATAGCCAAAGATCCCCTCAAACAAAAGGAAAGAAGAGAATGGGCCTTTACTTTCCTTCACCTCATTTAATTTTCGAACTGAATTGAAGTTGGAGAAGGAAGTCGGCCAGGCCACCATATCAGGGTATTCAAAATCCAGAGCAGAATTTAATTATGAGCACTAAGGCCCGCAACGTGTTTCACCTACTCGTTTCAACAATTTTCTCAAATTCCTTAGCCTCAACTGTTTTCAACGAATAAATTTCATTCCCACGAAAACACGATACCCTGGAATCAGTAAGTGAAACGAATGTTATAAACCTGGGATACCGGTGGTGGTGGTTAGAAGAAGTCGACTGCCTATCCACTCGCACAACTCGCCTTTCCCTTCCTCTCCTATTCTTGCAAACGGAACTGAAAACAATTGTAATGTAATAGGCAGTTTCGTTTCCTTGCATAATTCTAGCTACGCAGATCCCTACGACATTCGTTACACATGCAGTGTACCATTTGTATGTATAGCACCTCTCGCCTCTCTCGGACAATGGCAAATCTATACGCGTAAAGCTATTATAGCATCCATAGACACACACAATGCAAAGCTACTATGGCTGCTGCCTGCTTGGTGGGCCTCCAGTTGATTCACTTGACAAGCATGGAGAAGTAGTAGAGAAGAGGCAAAGTAGTCTTTGAGGCAACCGCGAGTTCGATAATCGAACTAACGGAACAGAACTTTTCTCTAAAGAACTTTCTCAAGTGAGCCTCTTGACTTGACTTCACTAGCTTCCTCCAACTTCCAGGAGGTAACAAAGAAAAGCAAATAAGGTTCATAGTTTTCACTACTGCTCCACATCGCCATGCAAAACTCCAAGCTGTTATGTTAGCCTAAAATTATATAGCTTTCCACACGATATATAAATTTTACAGAGGGATCCATGTAGTCCGACTCGTTTTCATCTAATATCTATACTTATGTATTGCCTGCATGTACATACATGAACTATATTTTACATAATGCAGCATATCGTTGAGTACGCGCTAAGAGCTTAACGTCGCAGTTCATTCAGCATCATTTTACTATGTGGCTTTGTTACTTGTACTTACTTTCCGTTTCTCATTTGAAGTATCTGTGGATCACCTTTCTGTCTTTACCTATCAAAGGCACTGAGCTTAATTGAAATTGACTTCCTCGAAATAAATATCTAATGCTAATTGCTTTGATGCAGCTATGTATAATTACCCATATACCTCTGGCTGTTTCTTAGCTTTCTCCCTAGTTTATCAACTGTATGTATTCATTTCATTCCAACAGAATTCCTTGGAATAATAAAGAAATTATTCTCTCTGATGTGCAATATATTTCCTATAGTTTTATATACCTTTACATACTACGCTTGCCTGTAGAGTATTTATTATCTACCTACTATGTGTAATATGCACATTTGCAGGTTCTGTAGTTAATTAGTTCCCTTTTCACAATTAATTTCTTATAAAGAAACTGTATATTGAGTAACAAATATTTTACCTCAAAGCAAAGTAACTAATTTGCAGTACAGCCTTAGACATTAACGGCATACCAGTAGTACGGAATAACTGCGTCCTTTCTGTCCCTATACTAGATCATACAATTATATGTATATAACTGTATATACTGTAATACACTGTACCAATCGGTATAATATCGTACTGTACCAATTGGTATAGCATTACAGAAAAAGGATACAATAATATTATGTTTTATACGCTGATCCATTAACCTTGATTGCATATTATTACACATTTTCAATTCAGGAGGCAATAATGCATTTATTTTAATAAAGACAATAAAGCAATTTAATATTGTTACATTATAGATAAAGGGAGATTCTTGATGAATGATCTGGGTAAATAACTATAATTAAGTGGCCGTGATCAAGAGAAAAATGAAACAATTAAAAAAGTAATTGAGTGGGGGAAAACGATTTTCACACAATTACTTTGTGGTCGCACCCATTTCATCGGAAATGTCTAAACGACTTTTGCACTCACTGCTCGTGTCGTTTCGTTTTGTGTCATTTTCTTTTTTCTTCTCCCTCCACGTGTTGGCCCTGAAAGACAAACTGAGCTTGGATTTAGTCGAGGAGAGGAGAGTGGCAGAGAGAGAGAGTCACTTGTGTTTGTACAATCGTCTGTGAGTGTTTTTCCTGGCGGGTTTTGACATAAAAGTGCTACGGGGTAATGGACTATCGACATGGTAGTTTATGTAATGCTCCCTCTAGCTCTGCCTGCCATTAATGTATTTTATATCCTTATGTGTATGAGTTGATGGAAAGCTTTATGAACTGTCCCACGTTGTCGTAAAATATTTAACAAACTAATTAACGGTCTGTGTAAAATCATAAAATGTGCCTCGTGGTGTTCTTTTTGCCAGTAGATTATTTTCAGCTGAGCATTGATAAGAATTCCTTGGGAGAATTATATTAGCGCTCGCTCCTGGCTCTCGTAAATGGTGTGCAAACGAGATTTCCTTTACAGCCTTTGGAAATATTATTGCCACTCTTTAAAAATACATTTTCTCCTTGGTCTCGGAAAGCGATTTCAATCTACATGCCACATTAGAAGACATATTATACAATAATATAGAAATTGCATAATGTCTCATGTAAACATATCTACAAATATATAGGCATGTAATTTGCTAGGTACTCAATTCTTTAACGCTCAGTTAAGTTATAATGATGCTGTGTGCTTATAATATTATAGCTATGACCATGTACTAAAACACACCATTAAATAACACAGTTGTTAGTAATGCATACATACATAGAGCCAAATATCAAACAACCCAAGTTGTTCCTTCAATAATTTCCTGCTGAATTTTTATAATGTAAAATTCGTGCTATGGAAAAATTTAAGAAATAATTAACCCAATTATCAACGGGAGAGCAACAGCATTGCCTCAGTCCTTTCTTTCTCTACTCTCCCGTTGTAAAAGTGAAAGTTTAATGAGCTTTTAAATTATAAGAAATCTCAAGATTTCATTTCATGTCTCTACAACATTTAACACGATAATGTAATTATAAGAACTGGATATATACTTATAGTTCCCAGACTATATCAAATGTGTCCTAATCAGTAAATCTGTAAATTTGCGCCCCTTCAATCCTTTCTTGAAGAAGGAACGAATTATTTCGCACCCGTTGTTCGACCTTGTGCTAGGAAACAAATTCTAATTGTATGCTCTCGGCTTGCAGTTCCATATAAATAAATAGTAAGTATACAATTGTGTTTCTTTATTTCTATTACAATGTTTGCCTCATTACAGATGCTAAAGTTTTAGCTCTATACAAAGGAGTCGTATAGCTATAGGCACTTTTCAACAATTGTTGCCCCATAAAAAAGGTTTATCTACTTCATTCCCTTCTGCAAATATAAATATTAAATACTTGCATACTACTACATTGAGCATATCTCAAGGATAATAAATTTGATAAAGAAAATATAAGCTACGACCATGTATAATTTAGCTTTCTCCCTTTATTGGGTACAACGTCTACACGACTACCTAGCTATGTAGGCATCCTTATGTGCAGCTATTTATCTAAGTATAGTAATCTTTGAAAATTATTATTGGGATTAGCATTAGTTTTAACGTTTCAATGCAATGGCTCAGAGAGTTTTCATAGTCTTGGAATTCTGTCTGTGCTAGCTGGAAGTTTTAAAATTAAAAGGAGGACAAAGGAATTTGACAAGATTTCATTTTTAGAGCTTTTATTAAGTTTATTAAAAAGATTAGACCTTGAAGGAGCTTTGAAAGAAGAGAGGTAAGTAGAAGAAAATATTATGAGTTATATTACTGCATTAAGCAATCGATAAAAGGAAAGTGCATTTAGACAGCTCATACATATAAAAGCAGAGAAAATTTCATTGTAGTGAGATTCTCTGCTTCTGTTTCGACTTGTTCTTCTCGCCAACGGCATTTAGAGCTCCTGACTGACTTGTACCATTCAGAAAAGGTGTACAGCAAAAGGTAATAGAATAAATATAGGTGGCTAGCTATGTTCATGGTGTTAGTTTCATCACTTTTCTTCCATGCATATTGTTGCATACGGAATTCGTCTCGGTCGCATTCACCCGACTCAATCCACACGGCTGAGCTTTACATTGCACAGCCAGGCAGTTCAATGCAAAGCAATGCGCAATGAAGTGAAATTAAAGACACTTCACGTTACGTTACTTTACCTTTCCTAGTAGTCGAGGTGCACACCGTAGTGCTCCTAGTTTCATCTTATTCTTTACTACGTCTTAGTTTTGCGAAATGCTGAGAAAAGTAAAAACAGTTCTCAGGAGTACACTCCATACTACTGTGCTGAGAGAAAGCCTTTAAATTGTGTCATGTCATGTCTGCATACTTGAAGAAACAAAAAGAATAAATTCTCAACCAAATGCCCCACTTTTGCTATACAATAAGCTTGGCTTTGAAAAAGAAAATAGAAATTGCACATTTTCGTTACGCTCGTATGCTCCCTTCGCCTCTATTGCATTTACTTTCACATTTTGGACAAAACTACTTACTTATCAATGCGGATAATATGTCTACCCACATATTTTATTCGTTTTTGTTATTGAAAACTAGCATTAAGAAATATTTGTATGAATGGAGGGGTAAATGCACACGGACATGTACGAAAAAAGCCAAGATACACATCTTTACTGCATATGGTATCTGAAATAAAATATCTATGCCTTTTACTCCAAGATATAGCTCATCAATTTCCCTTCTCTATCACTTCCAGCAAATAATATAAATATCTTATGCTATTTTTCCTTACATTTTCCATATCTCCCCATAATTCTGACAAATAAATTGGCTTCGTATTTATTACTTACATGTACTACTAAATGCCACTAAATATTACTGTCTATGGGGATTATTAATACATTTACATATTTTTAGATTCGTACGGTCCATTTCTGCAAATATTGCATCTGGGTAGAATTGCTTTCTAAGTGAGGTACTCGCTGGTACTAAACATTAATCGCCCAACTGTTGGTAAATGAATATTTAATCTAGTGGCATATGACCTAGATGATTTAAAAAAACCTTTGTGTATTCAATGCTCATTGTTCGACATTATAATTATTACATTTCTTTATTCAAATGTATATTTATCCATATAAGTAGAAATGATTTTTCTTTCATAACTTCATAACATCACAGCATAAATTCATGTCAATTCGATATAACAAGCCCTCAAAGTAAGTACATATAGTAACGGAGTACACGTACTTCATGTACGGTCCAAAAATAGTCCATGTTCCTAAAAAGATAACCTGGCTGAGAAAGTAATTGAATTCAGAAGTTGAGCTATATGAACAGCTTTGTAGTAATAAAGGGAAATCAAATTGCTTTTCTTGTCTTGCTTTCGTCAAGTATTTATAGAGCTGAGTGAGTCGAGGAGCTTTGATTATTTATTTATAGAATAATAATGTCTATATTGCCCCTCGTAGAAATTCATATTATATCTACATCGTCGCATACATGTAGAGTATCTGCGTAGTAAAAGGTTTTGCATGAATATTGGCTAAATCCTTTTTGCGGTTGAATGAAAAAATTTTGCAAGTGCATTTTTACCATTCTGCAAATAGTACCTGAATGTGCATTCCTACATATTTCTAAACACATACGTAAGTATTCGGACAATTCAAATTGAATAATAATAGAAACTACTTGTTAGCGGTGAAGGCTGAGCCATGTACCAAAGGTGTTATATATTATTATACTTTCTGTAATGGATAATAGTATTTCTGTAGATTTTGCAATTAAGTTATNGTATAGAGTAATTATACTTTCTGTAATGGATAATAGTATTTCTGTAGATTTTGCAATTAAGTTATTTTGTATAGGAATCTTGAATGTCACACCCACTAATATAACGAAATGTGAAGGTTTATTAGTATAATCGTAAATAAATACCAATATTTGATAATGGTAGTTTTATTGTATGCAAATATAAAAGTATGTACATGTTATTAGATAATGTGCATGTGTTAAATGTAGTAAAGGAAATCATAGTAGTTCATTGTGTAGGTATCTGTGTAGTGAAAAGGTATTTCATTTTCCCATCAAATTACATCACATCATAGCCTTTGAATTGACGTGTCTTATAATAAATGTCGTATATCTGTGGAGGGTGATAGATTTATAGTGTACAGAGAATATACAGCTAGCAGGTTGTTAAGGTTGACTTCTCATGACAGGATGCTTTTATGGTGCTAGAGACCTTAAACGACTAGCAAGCTAGTTACCTTTGGTTAGCTCTGCTTGAACAATGGGATCATTTTTGGAATTCGTTCATTCAAGTGATACAATATTCACTGCTCACGAGATAGAAAAAAATTTGCACGCAATACTTGAGTTGACTTGGGCCTGACTCTGCTCACGACAGCACCAACTTCTATTTCTCTCTTTCACATTTGTCATTAGCGTGTTATGGTTGCAGGAGAAGTAGGCACATAAGGAATCCATTCCATTGTGCTCTCCAATTCTCTGTGTCCCATTTGTATTTCCATTGTATGCCATATCTCCAATCTGTTTTCCTACCTACGTGCATTTATTTACTTTCACGACCTCCACCAAACAACACCTCTCTCTCCTCACCGTTGCAGTAATGCTCCACATTCTCCATTTCCTATATAAACAGCCTCAGAATGAATGGAATGATGAAAAGAAAAATCAAAGAAAATTCATTCTCCTGCCAAACTAACGAAACCACCTTCCGAATTTCTCTCCTTCAATTCACATACAAACTATTTGACTAACAAATGCGAAACAGCAGAAAAAGAACTAATGGAAAAAGTCTAATAAATGGATAGCTATGTTGTATGCAGTGAGTGACATCCCCAGAACAATGTACCTACATATTTCTATAAAATTCACCTTTTCACTGGAATACTAAAAAATATTTCATTATCTACTGCATACGCCTATGCATAAGTTACTTTATTCTCCATAAGATTATCCCTAAACTGTTTATTAACTTCCAACTGCATTTTTCATGTCCCCCTGTATGTGTTGGTAAATAGTAGCACCATGTTTATAGTGATGAGACTGATGAGTTTGGTTATGTATTTGTGACATCATTTTTTCAGTACATTTGTCACCGTCACTATCTTTTCATGCATACGCTCGAGCATTTTGTAATGGCCATCTTACATAAATATATTTCATACAGACTGCACCATTATAGCTATTTAGGTTTCGTTGTTTAGACATACTGCCATACTGCCAAGTAGGTTCTACATTGATGTGTGCGTGTACATGTATTTACATATACTGTCTAACCATCTAAAATAGCTTAGACAACCACTAGTCCCATTTTGTTTCTGATGGCATCTAGTATTGACACGACTTGTATTGTTAAAAATGTTTTTATACGATTTTCACTTAAGGAGAGGAAACAAAGTAAATCTATGCCTGCTGTGTGCATTAGTCTTAGCCTCAGCTACACTATACACTGTATCCTTTTTGTTCATGCGACATGATGTATTATAATGTATTCATGTGAACTTTTATCTAATGTACAGATAGGAAAGTTCTATTTAGGGTTGTTGTTGGCATGTTGGCAAACATAGTGTAACCCATTTCAATAATAACAATATAATTCAAAATATGACACATATGCAAATAGACAGATCCTGTTTAATATTCCTGCTCTGCATAAAGACTGCTTATTGTTTAAAATACACGTGCCTTCTTTCGGTACGTGAAACTCTTCAGATGTGAATTCCAAAAATGGCTTTTCTTTTACACAGTAGAAGAGGTCAAGCATGAGTGTATTCCATATAATATTGTAAATAAATATTTTACAGGAATGAATTGACGGTTGGCACATTTTGCAACACAAACGGATTTAGTCATAAGATTGCATTGGCGAAAGTGTTGAGTTTCCCAGTGCCATAATGCTTCCTCGTTTCGTTCGGTAATTGAATGAGGATCAAAATATCTGCTAAACCCTGGAACAAACTAACAGTACAAAAGAAAGTGTTTACAAGAGCAGGAGTTAGTATTTTAATTCAGTTATGTTCACCATGCAGGAGAGTATAGTTGGAAATGCCCTAGTAAAAAGTGGTTTCCTATATAGCACAGAAGAATGGTAGCTATGAATTGGCTAAGGACTTATAGCTCAGTTTAGCAGTTATTCTCTGTCTACGAATCTCCAATATTCGAAGGGAAGTGGAGCGTGAATGAATACATTGAATGTAATATTCACTGTGTATGTCTAAGTTAAGCGTGTTTAATAGGGAAAGAGGGAGTGTGTTAGTGTTACCACTGCACTATTAGGCCCATCTTCATCGCAGAGCGTGGAATACTGGAGAATGGATAACTAGGTGAGTACGAGGTGCTAGCGTGTGCTTTACTTTACTACATTAAACACTCACATTGTGGAAACGCCAGTTTTTTCCACAGACATTAAAGGACATGAAAGATTTCACATAAAAGGACTCTACTTAGTCTGGTTGGTGGTGGTGGTGGGTCTAGTATCTGGCGCTAGACAAGAGAACAGACGACTTATATAGGAACAAGGCAAAGCTGAGCCATATTTATTATGAATGGATGGATGCTGATGCCTCAACGTCGCTCTGCCGAAGAAGGACTCTGACGGGAGCCTTTTCAATTATTTTAATAGATATCTCAGCATGCTCAACCAAACTGGAGTCGCTCGTTAGACTTTTCTGATAGTATTCATCCATGGCTTACTTCGGGTTACTCAATGAATCTTCATTGTTAGCCCTATTCTCGATAACTGCTGTATAGACACACTTTGAATATCAATACATGCTGCTCTGGTTCAATATCCGACTCTCTCTCTCTCTCTCTCTCTCTCTCTATCAAAATTCCCTTGCTCCCTTCTACTAATGACGCTGACAAAATACATAAATTCGATGCTAATGCTTTCCTCACTCGTTGCGGCTGTTGAACTACATGCTACCCGGTCTTAATTTCCAAAGAAATAAACCTATAATGTATTCTCTCACGACAAAAATCCTACTATTAGATAATAAATAAATATAAGAAAGAGTGGTGAATGTGATATCATTATTTGCTATAAATTCTTAATAAGGGATGCCATCGATTTGCATCCACTGTTTTGAAGACAATAAAGAACTATACATAGAGTTTACCTTATATGGATGATTAATAAATGGACAGAAGGAGGTGATGTCTTATTTACTACACCAATGAACCAATTATTTCATAAATAATCGAGATAATATGTAAATGAATACACCAAAATGGCATTGTTTCCATCATATGCTGATCAAGCTATGCAATAATTATTATCGATACTATCTGCTACATACGATCGAGAACAGAAGTTACACTAAACATAAAATTAATCTATTCACTTAGACTATAACTGATTACTGCGCTTAAAGTTTTAAGTTACTGTGGATGAGAATTTGCCACTCGCTCATCTGTAAAAAATATTTACTTGTCTCAAAAGCATTAGCGTTATTTTACTTTTTTAGGAGTAAAAATGTAACAAAAGACCAAATAATTAACTTTTGTAGTACTTAATTTTATATTTTTGGCTCACTGCACTGTATTCAATCATAAAGAACTTCGCGCACAAACTGTTAACAATTCTTAACTAATGTTATTTAAAAATTATTTTTTGAGACTCAATTATCTTTTTGAATTCTGTAAGAATACGATTTAGGAAATCATGCCATGTCTTCATTTACACACAGTAAGAAAGATTAAACATGGTCATACAGAGGGTGAGTCGGTCTATATCGATTTGCATATACCTCTAATAATGACGTGCATCTTCATTACTGCCCTTTTGTTAACATATTAATTGTACATATTCGTGTTGCTATTGGACTTCTCAGTTTGTTGTTTTTGCACAGCACTAGGTAGTAGCATGAATAGATGATAAATTGGCATTATTGCATTAGAAGATATATGTACATTATTGTACTATTGTACAGCTGTGTACGGACGTCGTTGTAGGCATTGTATGAAATAAGGCGTTGACGGACACAACCTTTTCACTTATTCAGAAACGGCTAAAATACTTATTGATATTGTTTTGTTTGCTTTGTTTGCACTGTTTGACATTTTGTGCACAGCACATAGAATATTCAGGGGAACTCTTCTTCAAGTAGCACAGTTATCATTTTCAGCATTTTGTGATGGGAAAGAGTTTCAGTGACGGGTTAGCAAGTGCGTGCATGCAGAAGGACGTTATGAACAGTGTTTGTTTAGCCGCTTAAACATTTAGGCAACATGACGGATGAAATGTCTGATTACTGTTGAGTTGAACCTCCCTTGGCTCACTTTTGTTTAATTAGACAGGTAAATCTACAGAAAAATTATTCAAGTACCTATTACACCTCTGCAATTCTGCATGTATCTGCATGTATAATTGATTTTTTACGTCTCCCTCTCCCATTCGTTAAAGTTGTAGTTGTCACCTTCATATCTGATTGAGGCCATTATTAATCTTAATAAGTTGGCAGCCAGTGACTATTTATTATGGTCCCTGCCACTTATAAAATTGTTAATACGCGCAGTTGTGTTAAAAGTGAGGAAATGCTCCGATAAACATTTCTTGAAAAGGGAAACTTTCTACGCATTGGTATTTTGAGATTGCATTTCGTTGTAGCTCTAGATAGACATAAAACTGCTATCAATTTATTTTAGTTACTAGTCCATTTAGAATTAGATGGGAGGGAAGATGTGTTCAGTGTGCAGGCATCAACATTTAATAGAACCCGAAACGTAAAGCCTTTCTGAATAACTAGTTTTTACGCACATCATTTGCGTGCACACCTCGAGGAAAAGTTTCTTGGAACAACATATGTATGTACAGGGATATTTTTTGGTGGGAGACACTGTTAGAGGGCTGAAGAGTAAACTTTTTTTGATGAAAAATAGTCATAGCCGTCACAGAGGAATTTATTTATGTAGCATTTGCTGTCTGTGTCGCAAAGAGTTTCATGTTCGCTTTCACATCACCAACAGCTAAAGTAAACTACGGAAAGTCTGTTTGCATTAGTGTGGCCAGGGCCACAGGACCCTCCCTGAATATGAAATATTATGCGTCCTCTGAAGGAGAGAAAGCCACTGCCTTCACATTCTCAACCTCGACTTCCACTCCACTTCAACCTTCGTTTCCTATTAGCAAGAACATAACGCAACTTCCTTGACTATTATAAAGCACTGAGGAGGAAAAGTATTCATACGTACCTACTCACTTTCTCCACGCACTTTTGTGTGTTTAAACTTTTCTTGGCTATTTTTACTTTTACTACCGCCACTACTACATTCATAAAATGTAAAAAGCACCTTATTCCTGACTATATTATTAGCAAGAAGAGGACTTTGCTTTCTTTACAACAGCTTTCTCCGTACAAATGAACATAATAATATCCTCTCATACCACCAAGCCTCCTTATATATAATTCAAAGAAGTGTGAATTTGGATTTGTGGAGAAAGTCAAAACTTTTCTTCCATACAGATAACCTAAGTTATTTAATTTCACACTATATACTACTACCTTACGCTTAAGATCAA
>JABASI010003550.1:0-16190 GCA_019776505.1 Tomocerus nigrus
GTAAAGGACTTAAAGCCAAAACAAGGTTCTTGGCGCTTAAGTTTGAAGCTAAGCTTGATCCAAAATGATACCAATTTTTACGAAGTAAAAATAATTATTTGCCTATTCTTCTGGACTAGATCTAAATCGTCTACTGTCTACCGTTTTATATTGACATTAAACTTTCCAAAATGCGACTTACATTAGCACTGTTAAAAAGGAAAATGCCCCACGGCAATATTTGGTTAGGGTAAGTTGCAATTAATTCTTTGAAACAAACATTTGGTAATCCTGAATGTCACAGTCACGATAGTCACGAATGAGGAAATTGCCTAATTCAATAAATGTCGTTAACTGTATGGAATTTATTGGCCATAAGAATGATATAATAACGTAATTTGCCCGTTTGTAATCAGGTCATTTATTTCATTACTTAAAACCAAAAACAGCATTTTAAATTAAATATTTTCATTTTGCAGAAAGGATAGAATGCATCATAGGATCTTTCCTAAAACTGTTTCTCAATTTGAGAAAAGACTCCAGGTTGAAGAAAGAAACATGTTCTTACTTCGCCATCCTTACCTGACTCCTGTAAGTCTTAGTTTTATTAATAAATATTCTTTTCTTATTTATTTATTTGTCAATGTAAAAAGTGGCTGCTTTAAAAGTCGTATGTTGTATAAGAAAGCTGTAAGTTTAAAATAGATGCAGTGTGCTTTTAAATTAATGATGGAGTGTTTTACTAATATGAACAAATTGTGGACTAATAATCATGTGTTTATTATTTATATAACTAGGAAGTAGAAAGAGGTCACGCCCGGGAATTGCAGCTACAAAAGATCCGTTTGGCAAGAATAAAAATTGAGAAGGCATGCTATGACGTACAACACAGCGTCCGAAGCGAAGACAGATTATCTCATTTACTTGTGGCATCAAAATGGGAATTGTGAATTTAAATATTAAAAAGGTACAACAAGAGTCAACTTTATAAATAGCCAAATGCTTAGAAAATGTAAAACTTTGTTACGGTAAATAGTAAATAAATATTAATTATAATATAAATAAATTATTTATTTAAGCTGGATTAATAACAAACCAATCAAATATACGACAAACATTTATCAAAAATTCTCAATTAGTTTTGATGCATCAAGAACGTTATACTAATATTATTTGTTCGTATAAAGCATTTGGTTATCCACGAGGGTTTCTGGATAACAAACGGCGAACTCCATAATATAATACGATATGGATATGACAATATGTAAGGGAAAACAACTATATTTTATAATTAATACTGTAGGAAGTATGAAACATGGTCCCCTCTATTGTTTGTGATGTACAAATAGTAAACAGACTATAACAATAAATGACTTTAAATGAGGGGTACCCATACAATGCTCAATGTTCGAACGTCATAATCATAATACGCTGTTTATAAAGCAGCAGTAACAGGCTAATTCTTTATTATTTTTATCCAGTCCAGCTCTGGAATTGAATATCTTTAGATATAATACTGGAACAGACCCAATTAAACATTCTTACCATATACGTACGTAGGACTAGAACTGCATCAACTGCAATAGTTTATTAAATTTAAAAGTTGCTATACCGGTACGGGGAGGTACGATATGCGCCTATGCGGATATGCCGTGTCGTTGGATTATGATTGTCAATCTGTAATAAGTGTAGTATGAATTCATTGCCTATTGTAGCATAAAATGAAGAAATGTTGTTACTCTTTTGGTGGTACAGTAGGGTACACAGTACGCAGTGAAAGAAAACCCATTTGTAACTACTTTCACAACAACATTATTTTTATAAATGCGTAAAATAATGGCTTGGGCGTAATTGCCCACTTCAATCAAGATGAACTGTACTTCCGGTGACATCAAAATCGGATACTTCAATGCCAACAAAAGTATGGAAACTACAGGCACAGGATCAAGTGTTGGAAGACCAAAACATTACCGAATTATTACCAATTGGTTATTAAAAACTTTGTGGAGTATTTCTGCCCATACGTCCTGTAAATGTCGTATTTTTTTGGATACTTTCTTGTAGGGCCGCTGGTCATAAAAAATTGCTTTAACTAAAGGTATTCAAACAAAGAAGAAATGAGAAATGCCCAAATAACATGCAATTCTTCTATTCCGCAAAAAATAGACATGCAGGACATTTAGAGGAAATTCTCTACGACTAGCACTTCGTATCGGACAGTTTCACGTTTCAAAAATATATTTCAAACTTCTACCCACCCTGTGGCAGAGAAATCCCCCTTTTGAGTGTGCTTGCGGTTAGCCTTAACATCTATAGTCCATCGTCAGCAATAACTTAATATAGGAGTCCTTGTAAACTTGTAATATCTGTACTTGTAAACCAAATTAATATAGGTAGCTCTTTCGGTTTAATAGCATTCTTGCTATTATATATCATATATTATTATTATTATTACATAGACGTGATTACGATTACATTCAACATCATCGGACAACAACGTCCAGCAAAATTACGTAGAAGTGACATGAATAACGACTGACTAACGATCATCTAAGTTACTATAGAGCACAGCTACACGACTGTGCTCTATGGCAACCGGTTACCACATTTATCATCTAATTATTTTAACCTAACCTAACTTAAAATAATGAGATACTCTATGGTAACCAGGCACCGCATAGACCACGTGCAGGTGCTCTATCCATTAAAATATACCTTATTATATTTTCGATAGTTATTTTTGCATGGAATGCCAGTATCCCTAGTTATAATTTTTGCACAAGTGCAGAAAAAAACAGTTTTCTGGCATTTTCGTTGTACCGTGTCATATTAGGGGTAATTTGTTTGAAAGTTATGGTTAGCGTAGCGTAGTGCTCTTCTTAATTAGGACCCTAAAATATTGTATTAGTATTGCTTAATACACACAGCTATCAGATAGTATCTTAGCGCAACTGCAGCGTACACGTTCATATGAAAATTAAATAACATTCCATAAGGAAAATTAAAATACGATGAGATTTAATTCAACAATGTATTTAAATTTGCACATTTTTATAACGTTATTACAATAATCTCTTGTTAACAATGCATTGTTATTTATATTTATCATACCCTGTAGCAAATACATTTACAATAAATAAATGGCGGTAGTTGATTATTGATAATTATCTAGAATAAGGAGTATTGGTCTCTTTTAAAACAAAATATGAGCCCTTAAAAAATCAAGTCAATAAGTGTAATATTTTCAATTCATTCGGATTTAGTCCTTTTAATTTCTAGATCGACATAAACTGCAAATACTTGTTTTAAATAATTTTTTGTTGGTTTATCTGTAAATAATAATTACGAATTATTTATTCTACAAAAATAATATAGAGATTCCTAAGAGATTTCCTTTTTGATTTCATCAGACAAAAGTTGAGAATTTGTGACTATACTCTGCACTTTATACTTAATGGTTTAATTCTACTTGGCAGTCGTATAACATGCATTACAGGTTTTTCATTGACGTATATTTGTAACAATTTAGATTCCATTTGGCAAAAAAAGCGTGAGACCGTTGGCATTGACAATACCATTTTAGTATGCTCTGTAGTTTACAGGCCAATGTACAATAATGTTGTCTTTTTAATTAACAGCTAGTATTTTGTACGTTGCTCTTAAATTAGAAGAACTTAGGTATTCTCGGAATCAACTTAATACTTATTTCCATGACCTCTGATTATACGCAGCACATAGTATCTTACATGGCTAACTATTTCACTCATAAAGGAATTATATTTAATAGCCTATTCGGTATTAAACACCGGTCATTGGTCATTGTCAGCTCCAAGCAACACAGAACAAATTATTGGTGTATCTCATATCTCATCTAACCGTTATACAAACTAGGATGATTTTTCGCTTACATTGTTGTTGTCGGTACTGGTTGTTTTGTTATTAGAATCATCTCCTTCAACAGATCTAGATGTGGAAGATGCGGACGACGCAACTTTGGTGGTTGAATCTGATGGTTTATCAGTAAACTTAGTGACCGAAGTTTTGTCGACTTTTGATTTGGATTTGGCTCGACCGGAAGGATTCTGCATTTGCAGGATGCGCTGGTGAACAGCATCAACACATGTGCGATCTTTATCCATTTGAATGTCAATCTAGAATACAGCAATAAGGAATATTTCTAGATTCAATCACCCGTAAATAGGAAACTTGAGTTTTCTTATTGGAGATTATTGAAGGCCATTGCGGAAAAAGCTAAAAAGTCGATTCGGATATACAGGTGGTCTTCAACGGCTGCCAGTTTACGAAATTAGTAACACTAGATGGTAAAGAATAAGAATTATTGTTTTAAAAATGGAGCAAACTAAATCATAAATCAATATTTAGAATAATAGAATTATATAAATGATATCTATAGTAATCTATTAGAAGAGTAGAATTTTTACTTATTTAGATCCAGCTGAATTTTGATTTTGCTTGAAGCAAATTACCTACAAATCAGTTTCTAAAAGTAGAAACAAGTTTGAATGATGAATCATAGCTGCACCAGCCGCAGTTTGATTGAACCATGGTCATGGCATATTTTAGCCTTTTCTTGTATGAGTATGAGTAATAAACGTGATGAACTAAATAAAATAAATGCGACAACTTACAACGTACGTACGACAAATGGAAGTGTTGGTGTTCACATTTCGATTTAAAAATTGCCTTTCGCTATTAAATTAATAAATGTATGATAAAACACGTTAGAACTTTAACCAAAACCCAAGTGTGCCCAGCAAAAACAGCATCCTTTCTCCTTGTGCGAATACATTTGTGTATTGTATACCTAGACACTTTTGTGGGCATATTTTCACCAAAAGGTCACCTATTTTTTAACTGTGAAGTTATACCCTTATACTCATAGACCTTTTCCGTTTCTGTGTTTTTAGGTATCAAACCTTTGCCTTGCCTTTACCCCCAGCCCCCAACCAAACCCCTACCCTTTCTAAAGCTGCCCGTAGCCTCTGTGCAATGGTAGAGAACAACAAAGCTGACAAAAAGGTTGGTATTTGATGACCGCCATTTTCATATACTACAGTATAAAAAACATAACCAGGGTCAAGTTTGAGGGGGAAGGGGGAATTTCACCTTGCGGTTTGTCCAGTACAGGCCACTAAAGGTCGCTACCCGGTACCGTGACTTTGTTTTATTAAATATTTAACCGATATCCATTATACTAAAATATGTTGCTGTCGCCACTAAGGCAGTCAACTTTGAATGTTGTATGAAATAAAATCAAAGTATTTTCAATTTAAAAAAAAATCCTTACTTGATCCCATGTCTAGTATTTAGTATTGTAGAAATACAATTAAAGCGCAAAGATTTCACACTCGTCTTTCTATTTTTTTCCTACATCATTCTATATCTTTGTTTTAAGCGCATCTGTAAACTATTTAAGGATGTAACGTTTATGAATTTTGTAGGTGAAATGAAAGACATAAGGCATACATACCGATGCGAACCGTAGGGCTGCATTCAAATGAAATGAATGGAAAGAAAAATAGACGTCAGCTTCATTTTATAACTTTCACTGTAAATAGAGAAGCGGAAAGTTTCTGTGTATTTGGAAAGTTTCCGTGCAAATTGAGTTAATATTTGTGCAGGGAAACTGCTCCATTACAAGCCCTTTCATAGATCTCCGCTGCCTATACGCTGGGTATTGAGTAACTAACTAGTATCTAGAGTGTGCATAATTTCTTGCACCGTGCGTTGTCTTGATATTCTAACAAATTACAAAATAGACTGATACAGGAGCTCAGCACTGCTTACTACTATTTAAACATTCTGATATTTCATGTTTGGTAACAGCGAACCGGATAACAATACATTGGCATTCGTAACTAAGAAGAAACCATTTCAATGTTCAATGGCTTCCTCTTGTTTCGAGCATTTAGAATGCATTGCTATTTTGTGCTTTCTCCTATTCACTTTCCCAGTTGGCTGAAGTATGGGTTGACACCTTTTCACAATTGGTGTTGTATAGCCTGCAGAAATAAAGTTCACACTTTCGAACTGCGTTCGTCTAAACTATTTCTCAATTTTGTGGAAAGCTTTTCTTTTCGAAATTATAACATCCAAACCAAGAACGTATTCAGAATTCTTTGATTCAAGATTATATATAGACTGTAACTTGATGACCGTTTTGGGCATTTCAGATTTTCGATCCTCGATTATGTCGTTTCATATCCTTGTCGATTTGAAAGGGGTCTCTTTTACATTGAAATTTTAATAATCCAAATATTGTGCCCTTTCTTGGCTTCCCCTCCTTTTAAGACTTCTTCTATTTACGACCGGAGACTCGTGCTAGGTAAAAAAATACTATCTGTGTTCTGTGAACTTCTGTGACTCATTCGTCATTCGTAAAGGCTGAATGGGGGCAAAATGAGATCTAGGTATCCACTTTTATACACCCACGTCACCCACGATTGCCACGATGCATGCCACACCCACGATCCACGAATAGTATTATAGTAAACTAAGGACGAAGGAGTGTAATAGTGCTATTCCACTATTTCCACTGCATGACAAATGAATCATTTCTTTACTTTCTAAGAATGTTCCAAAACTTATGTATACCTATACATTGTCATCTACGGTTTCATTTAGGAAGTGAAGATTTATGTATTGAACTACAAGACCACAAAGTGAATAAATTTTCATGTTTTTGATATACATATTCCAATTAAATTGTGAGGTCTGAAACTTTGTACCGCCAATTCGGACATTCATAATATTAATACACTATTAATTTATGGACACCCGTGTGTATAGTGCTGAGTGCTGATGTATTGCCGTTCTAGATTCGCCAGTTTGATAAAGTTATGCTTTATTCAGTTCTCGTTTGTTTATAATACATTTTGACATTTTGTGCAAAAGGACTTCCATGATTACATGAAGTGTTATGTTATGGCGAACAGGGAAAGTTGGGTGAGATTTCCTTTGTTGTTTTGTAAAACAGCCCAGCAAACATTGTTTATTAAGTTCTTGATGATGACATAATTAGGATGGGTCTTTGTAATGCTTTCAAGCCCACACACTTCTCGTGACACGATCCCAGTTCCAATTTGTAAAATGTAATATTTAATAAGGGGGGACCCTGGTTTGGGAAATCCGGATTCGAGAAAAACGCCTTGATGCACAATAATGAGGTTTACATTTTTGAAATCTGCTCATATTTTTTGAGGGCCCTGGAACGAATATTTTCAAAATCAAAATTCTGCGTCACAAAAAACGTGGTTTTTGGTAATGGTAATTTTTAGATAATGCATGCATGAAATGTATTTCGATTTTTATTGCACATTTAGAGAAAGAAAATGTTTACTATCAGCTCAGGGTACCCTGGATATTTTTCCTCTTTTTGTTGAAATATACAACTCTGAAAATGCTGGAATCCGAATTTTGAGATTTTTTATTTGAATTGGAACTTGGAAGAGCACATCACGGATCACGGCACTTTACGCACACACCAGACCAAGATCTTCGCGCTGTGGCGTGGGTATGCAATTCAAATACAAAAACGCAAAACCGAGTTTCCGACATTTTGAGAAAAAGTAGAGTAGCAAAGAAATTTGAAAAATAGGGAAAAGAAATACTGGGGGCATCAGCATCAGGAATCGATGGTCACAACTTTCTTCTTCTACAATAAATATGCAATAAAATCAAAATAATTTTTGTCTACATATGCATTATACACACATAAAACAGCTGCATTTTTTGAATTACAGAATTTTATATTTTTTATATTTTTGTTCCTAATGCCCTCGAAAAATATGCATGAGTAGATTCCAAAAATGTGGAATTCAATATTGTACATTGAATCGTTTTCCTTCGGTTTTTTTGAACCTGAAGCCCCTCCTTAAGGTATGTCACTTTGTAACCAATAAACTGTAAATATCGTAAAATCTCCAGTATAGAGAAGCTGGTACTCAAATGGAAGCACTTAGTGGCTGGGGGAAGTCTCCTTTTGCAAATAGAAATCGGGTCCCAAATAGATGCCAAGTAAAAATATTTACTTGCTAATTAACTAATCACTGATGGCCTTCAAATTGCCCACTAAATTTGAGATCATGGCTCAAAATAGCGCTAAAATAGCAGCAAGGATACCATGTAAAAGTGCGCTAAAATTTGTAAATACAAGACTCAGGGTATTAAATATTGGCCGGTACTCAAAATAGTAGCCGGTTTAGAGGCCGTGTAGTAGTAATAAATTTTTCTAAATAAAGGCCCGGACTTCTGCTCGAGATTTTACGGTATGTAAATAAAGAAAAAAAAATAATCATACTGCACCTTTTGCTGTAACATTTCACTACTTAGTGCCCAATTATTTTTAAATTAATTTTAAGTAATTATATAAAACAGATAACCATCAAAAAATTATTTCTTATTTCATACGAATTTCATTTGTACAATTTTTATGTTCACAAAACCGAAAAACGAATGAAATAACTATAAATTCTATTTTTGATTTCAGAATATTATTAATAAAGGCTCTTTATAGCTTAGAATAAAAATCATTTCTTAAAATGACTTTTACATAATAATATGAGTTGGGGGAACGTATCACTCGAACGTGTTAAACATTTTTATGTTTGAGGCTATTTTCCACGATTATTATCATTGGTATCTGTTACGCCCTTACGCCTGATGGATTTATACTGCTGTGGTTTATCGATAATTTCAGATGATGCTTACTGTCAATAGTGAATCCGCAAAAGACGCCACGGACCCACAGGTTTATTATTTTGGTGCAGATGCACCCGAATACCTTTTATTTTGTACCCAAATCCCACAAATCATTACACTCGCTGGCAACAAATGGCCTTCACCGACAACAAATGAACTTAATTGCTTGACAACAGACATGTATAAATAGAAATGATCACAATCATTTCTATTTCTAACTAGAAGGATCGAGTGGAACGTATACTATTATAATAACTGAATAATAATGGAGTTTGGCGTCGATGCATCATGCTTGCATCACTTTGTACTAGTTGGCGAGTGTAATGATTATGGGATTTGGGTACAAAATAAAAGGCATTCGGGTAAATGTGCACCAATAAACCTGCGGGTCAGTTGTGTCTTTTGCTGCTTCACTGTTACTGAACTGTACAGAAGCTAGCATATGTAAATAATGTGGAGCATTCAATTTCTCTCGGATGATATTTCAAGTGAGATGAGACTTTCCGTAATCTTCAAAAGATTGTAAATAAGTATATAGTTGCTGGAGCAAGAACTTTTCTGTCGAGAAACGTCTTGATAGAGGAGGGTATTATATTAAGTAGAAAATTTTGTGTTCATAAGTATTTATTGGTTTAGGGGAACAACATCTATATGTTACCATTTTCTATTTTGTATTATAAAGCCGAAACTCAGCCAAAGTATTTACTTGAGGATTACTCGGGAATTCTACAGCGTCGAGTGAATAGAATAGATCGGAAATCTTTGTAGAAACCTTCTTCTTCCTTTCTTCTCTTAAGCTGTAGTAGTTACCTAATTCTTGAAGTCAATCTGAAACCTAATCGTTTCCTACAAAATCCTTGTTTGTGATATTTTGTACCGACGTTGCTGAATTCCTGTGCCCTCAAGTCTACAAAGAATTTGGCACGGTTATCTAGGTTATCAATTATTGGAATGACTGACATAAAATAGTTTTATTACCAACAACAGTGGAAAGTAAAAATATATCTTAAACCAGTTATCTGATTTCCAGCAAGAAGGAAATGGAACTTTTACACATTTTTAAATTATTTTGGGGTAAAAACTGTGCCTATACGTAACTATTTATCTACATATTAAACACGATCTATTTCCTTCCTCAAATATCTCTATTGATAATTACCAGCTTTCCGTGATGTAAATTTTCCTCTCCGGTATACCTATAAGTTCCTCCACCGTAGATAAAAATTTCAACAAATGTTGAATTGAATTGAACAAAATAATTTGAACCACCAAACACACTAAAATCTCCTCCAAAACATTCATGAAACTATTAGCTGGAATGTTTTGGCCATTTTTGCTAAATTATCAGTGCTCATTATCTTCTTAGGATTTAATTTTCAAATCAAGGCAAATGAGTTCATGTCTTTTTAGCCAAACCTAAGTCAAAACTTTCCTATAGTAACAGATGCATGTTAAAGATTCTAATGGAAGGAATCAAGAAAATTCAAGGACTATTTGAAATTAGATTTTGGATTTAAATATCTCAAACCATATTTACGTAAAGATGAGAATAGAAGAGAAGAAGTTTCAGTAGAAAATGCTTTAGTATAGTATTGTCAACTAATCCTATTTCATCTTTTAATTTGTTCGCAAGATTCGCAACTAAATACTTCCATTTAGCCACTAGGCTCAGATAGCAATTATTTATTAGGAAAAAGGTTTTTCTTCGTTCCGAATGTCCCGATTATGACTTGACACTTTCTAAATGTCCTCGGGTGTCGGGTGCACAATGTCGTGTGAAGTTGATGCCTACTGTGTATATCAGAGTAGGCTGTATTTCCTATAGGTATACTTATTTTAAAAATAAATGGCAGAAATGGCATAACTACTCGTGACAAGTAGTAGAGGTGATAAGTGTTCTAAGCTAATACATAAAAGTTACGCTGTATATTACGTACGTTTTGTGGGGATGATGAAAATTATGGAAGGAGTAGTGCTTTCTCTTCCCTTTATGACAGTAGTGCATGTATTTAGTGTGGGTTGGGACTTGGGAGCGCGAAGAGAGTAGGCAGGAGAAAATATCTCTCGTATATGGGGGAAATAATAACTGCCGATAATCAACTGGAGTTTCTTCGCAGGCAGACGAAGAGAGTTGAAAGTGCAGCACAGCAAAACTACTCTCACTAGAAATCCCGTCTCGCTAAAGTAAATATAAAGATATTATCCGTGTTTTACTCATAAGATTAGGGTAGATTCCTACTATAGTTCCACTCGGTGAACATTAGGCTATATATTTGTAGGGTAAGTATGGGAAAAGTAACTGACATTTCATAGTCTCAAACGTTGAAGCTACAAGAAGTAAAGCGTACCGCCGGAAGATATTTGACAAATGGGGATAAAATATAAGCTAAAAGATGTGATTTCGTATGCACTGCCATTTCTTACTTACTTACTTTGTAGTCACTCTGGCTTATTGAACAAAAATGAAGAATGTAGCTTTGTAGAGACTGTATATTCACTCATTTCACAATCAATACGACCCTTTCCTTCAAAATCCCAAGCATGCATAAATATGTCATGTAATGTTACATCACCATAATCATATAGCAGTTCGTTTTCTTCGGACATAGTTCAAAATGTTTTCAGAAGTAAATTTCCGGAAACTTTGGGCATCTAAAATTTTGTATTTAACTTTTAAAAATATATAATGATACTAAATTATTTTGCGGTTTCATAAATTACTATTTTTATAAGAATTGAAATTCTTTTATAACCCTTTGTTTTGCTTACTGTGGTCCCTTATTTAGGTTAAGGTAAGGATTTAGCAGAAAATGATAATTTTCTGACAGTTTTTCCATTTCCCATGTTATACTGATTAGAGGTTACTTGTAGTAGGCAATTATTGTGCAAATTTCCGCTTTCCGGGAGATGAAAGGTGTTCAGAGGAAGCTGAAATAATGTAATGTTGAAGTTCTGATATGATGTATAAGGCATTATATTATTAGGTTCAAGCAGCAGTTGGTAGTGGTATATTTCTGTTGCAATTGTAGCGTGGCTGAGTGGGCGTTGCTTGTATACAGTCGTTATCTACCCTACATGCTACATGGAAGAAGGGAAGGAAATAGTGTCGGTAGATACAATACAACATACACGGAATATTACTACGTACACATGTATGCATTCTGTGGTGAAATATAGGATCTTAATTAACGCTAGAGGGTTTAATTATACACGAGCAAAGAGGAAAAATCTCTGTTCCTGACAGCTCTTCTATTCTTCTGTCTGTTGCGGAAGATCACCACTACTCCATTCTACGGTAAGCAGTTTCACAATTAGCAGTGACTTGAATCTTCTCATCTCAGGATTTTGATTGCCGTCAACTTTCCATTCTACCAGCCAATATCTCTCGCTCTCTCTGCTTTCCCTTCCTTTCCTTCAGCGCTTTTCCGTACTCAAGGATATGACATGTGTAATTCATTTAAACATCTAATAAATTTTGGTACAACTCCAAGTCACTTTCATGTATTATTCACCTTGGATAAATGCGGCTTTGGCTATATAAATACTCAAAGCTGCAGAAATTTTGCATTAGGATCTTGAAGTGGATAGACACACTATCTTACAGTATGCCTTGATGCCAATAATTAATTACCTTTTTTGTCTGGAAAATTAAATGAAAATCAGACAGAGTTTTTAAATGTTTATCATGTTATTACGTCAGAAATAATTTTAATTTGGAGTTATTCATGACCTCACCATACAATAAATGATACCAGATAAGCTGAAGACAAGAATGGGCCAAATAAAATTCTCAACGGAAATTTCGGTTTTATTGTTCAACATTCTCCTGCTGTTTTTCCTCCAATATAGCTATTTGCTTACATGCTGTATGACAAAATACATTCATCACATCAAGATACCACCAGAAAAAGTTTCTATAATAAATACATTTTATAAAGTTACTGCAGATCGTATTTAAAATGTTTTAACTAAGACTAAATAGAATACGTAAAACAATTCTAATACTTAAATTAATATCAAGTAAACATCAATAAGTACCTAGTGTATAAACTTTAGCACATTTAATCATACCTATTCATAGTTTAAAGGACTCTCGAAGGAAAGTTGATAATAACATTTGATGACTGACTGGTTATGCTAACATTCAACACTTTATTGGAATAGAAATACGATATAATATTATCCTCATAGTAAGATAGGAATACTTATATAGAAAGCAGAAATTGTCAGTGTTTTCATGTAAAAATGACATAAACTCAGATATTTTGAGATTTCTGAAAACTTAAAATATATTTTTGCAATGAGACAAATAAGTCAGCAAACTGCTTAGGCTGAAAGATACCAGATTGCAAAATTGACTATTATCCTTTCTGTCTAAATTTTACGCTTCTTACTTGTAACACACATTGTTACACATCTAAGACTAACTTGTTTGTAAGATATACGTACCAAATCAATATTAATTGTTGTTTTACACTTTTACCGGGTAACAGTTCCGTTGTCTATCTTTTTGAAAGAATTGCGAATTGGAAGGGAAGGAAAATCGAAATGGTAACAGAAGAAATAAAATAAAAATTGCGGCATTACTTTCATAGTAGTAACATTGCTTATGCTAAAAGTAAATATAGACACTCGTACTACGGGTATTATCAAAAAAGACTCATTTACCCGATACTCATTACAATTATATAGGTACTTACAGACAATTTAGCAATAACTAATTTAAAAGAAAAATAATTGTTAAATAGGTTAGAGAATACTGCGACTTGTAAAATAATTTGATTTGGTCGAGTAACTGGTCATAAAAATAAAGGGTATATGCAGTAATATTATATAAATGTATAAGTATAATAAACATCACAAATGTCTATAACCTAATTTTCTATATAAAAAGTAATGCAAAAAAGAGGATGTTTAAACGAATTATTTGTACAATTAAGAAATAATAAATTTTTCGTATGGCGCACTACATAATTCATTAATGTAAATGCCAAAACAAAAATAGAGTCTACTTTATCTATTTTATTAACTACTCAGTTTTTACCGTGACCTAGTACTAGTACTAGCTAAACAATTTCCAAGTGAATAGAATATTAATAACATTTCGTATAGATAGTCTAGAATTTTAGATATAGCAAGAGTGCTCTTGTTTCCTTTTTAGTCTACAGGTATTTAGGGAGAGAGTCGTAGCGAATGTCAGCAGTGAATTTGACGAGAACAGGACAGTAAAGGGCGAGGGACGCACAGACGAGGACAAGGGCGTAGGCCCAACCGATTTCGCAATCCGCGATGTTGTAGGGACCAGCTAGAGAACCGCAATGGTAGCGAACAAAGTCCGAGTCGAAACCCAATGGGAAGAGAAGCAAAGATAAGAACAGGAGCACCACTAAAATGTCATTATCACATCAAACTATAAATTCGTTTTTTCTACATCATGCTCTCTCTTATCAAAAAAAAGCGGTTTGCCAATTATGATAATAATTACTGTACTTAAATCTTTAATTGAATATCTTTTGATCCTGCCCATGATGAATTTATCATTATTAACATTGTAATAAGCCTTGCAGCGGGGCAGGAATTCGATGAGTACATGTTTGCAACTTTACTAAAAGCATCAAAGGTTTAAATGCACATGAGGTAGTACTGTAGTACCTAGCAAAAAAGGATAACATAAATACTACGAGACAGTCACATAATTTACTCAAATTTTTCATTGGGTAACCTGCGATAGTTTGTGTGTGACCGATCACAGTTGCCACTTGATGTCGTAAAAGTGATGAGGGTAGAGCTATAGCCATTACAGAAAGAACAGCACTGACGCATAATGTTATGCAACCGCTTCCACCAATCACTGCAACCATCTGGGAATTTAAAAAAGTTAAATACAAAAATTATCGAGGTCATGACATGACATATGACATGGAAATAGTTCCGATTATTCATTATAAAGAAACAGTACCCTTTCAGCATTAAAATCATGTAATTTTTATAGTTACCCATTTCAAACTACGCAAAACTTATTAGTAAACTGAATTTGTTTTCAGCGGACTCTCAATTGCAGTTAATTTCAGGGCTGGGTTACTATGGCTAATAAGGCCTGCTTCTAATAATATTCCATTTACAAAGTTCTTACATGTATAACAAATGGCCTTATGGTCAATGTCAATTCAATACTAATATCAGCATGACGAAGCAAATAGATCATTCACTAGAAGATGAAGTTTAGTTTTGTAAACATGTTTTGGATTATGAAAAAGCAATTTTCAAAATTAATCCCTTCTTACACTTTGTTCCGTAGCCTTAATTTATAAACAGCCAACATAACAAACTGTTATTTGTTCCTTGCATGCATAGATGGTGATACCCGCCCGTAGCTTTGGGTTAAATAAATAAATACATGTTGCATCTGCTGCAGTGTGTACACAAAATAATACACATTGTAGAATATTAAAGTAGTTCATTAGCTTAAAACCAAGTTAACCAACAATACAATAAAAGAAGTGCGATAGCAAAGGCAACAATCGTAAATGGCGGTAATGTGTAGCAACAAAGAGGATGCTAGTTCCGTGGACACACTTACACACATTACACACTGTACACTGTACTGCATACTGTAGTAAGGCATCATAATAATATTATTATTATTATTATCCATTCTCTATTCTCTACCTACTCCTTTTCTGAGTTTACTTATCTGAAAATCAAATGGCCTACTAAAATCTTTGACAGATGTTTGTTATTTATTCAGTTAGTGGCCAACCATGAATTGCATCGGTTTTCTTCAGTAGTATATGTATACTTATAGAAAAGATGAAAGAGAGAAACAAAACAAGTGAATCAGCATTATCGGAATACAGCTATAAGGTATATAAATGTATATTATAGCTATCATGTAAATTCAAGGACTGATGCAGAGCTCTTGGCAAGTTGGCACTTTCGTTTATTAAGGTGTGGGCCTGTGGATTGTTAACTTTGGCCCTGTGAGCTGGCCAAAGTTAACAATCCGCTGGAGGCCGTACTAGTCGCCATGAGAAAAGGGAAGCTTGCGCCTAACATTACATAAACAATCCATTAAAAAAAAGATATCTCCATAACTTGATTAGCAGCGAGTGCTTTTTGGATGAAATTTTGAAATTTTACTCAGACTACCTACCAAGTTATGAAATTGTCTATTTTGTGACATCTTGTTTGCATTTCTACCTGTTATAAAACTTGAGATCCATCGACAAGAAGCCTACACCCTTCATTCAATACATCACAAGTAGAAATTACTGCCCCTTCGCAATTCTCCAGGTTATTTAGTATACTGGCCGATGCAATCGGTCAACTCAAATTCGTTTCGCAGGTCTGCGAATCGCACTTTTTCGCACATCTGCGATCAACTGCGAGGGTGGTAACTTTTTAAACCGGAATACAGTCATTTCATTGGTTTGAGGCAACTGCGAAGCCAACGCAGATCTGCTAGCCTGAAAGGCTTGTTTGCTTCCTTT